>WYDI02025442.1:0-131881 GCA_009867235.2 Psittacus erithacus | reverse complement strand
TGGAGAATGCAAACCACTAAATCTAACACTGGTAGCAGGCAAACCGTAAAAGCCATGGTAATACAATAGTTGCAAGGAAAGATACAGACCAAGAGGGAAGAATTGGCAGAACTTTGCAGTAAGGAGCTATGAAGCTGTGCTTCACGACCCTCTTATGGCTTCAGAGGAAACAGTGAAGCTGCAGACTAGAGCAACAACTCAGTATGATCTACTCAGCTTCTGGAAAGCCCTTAGTAACATTTGTCACCAAGGATTCATAAAGAAGCTAATCCGGCAAGGGGTAAGAGGGAAGATCCTCTCATGAGTCAGCAACTGCATATAGGATAGAGAGACAAGGTAACAATAAATCATCTGTTTTTCACAGTAGAGAGAAGTCACCAGTGACATCTTATAGGGATCGGTGGGCTAATCCACAGGGCCATCAGTCAGGCAGTAAATGGTGAAGTGGCTCAGTCTGCTGGTGGTACCAGCTTGTTCAAGGTAGTAAAATGCAAAACTGCCTGCAAGGAGCTGCAAAAATCATCATCCCTAGAGCCTTCTCCAGCCTAAACAACCCCAACATTTCCCTTTTTCCAGTCAGTGGGAACTTCACTGAACTGCCACGACTTCTCATATGATGGATAGTGGCTTAGCCACTTCACCCACCAGTTCCTTCAGGATCTGAAACTGCATCTCATCAATGGACTCATGCACCCTCAGGTTCCGCAGATGGTCTCATACCTTTTCCCATGTATTTTTATGTTCCATGCTAGCTGAAGACAAAGCTGCAGTTTGACAAGCCCTATGTCAATACTGCTGCCAAAGCAGCAGCTCTGCCCTTTTGTACTGCTGGAAAGGACAAATGATGTGTGTGGGGAATGCAAAATTAGCCTTTAGAGCTGAGGAGAAGAGGGCAAGGCTGCTGAAGGCAGGGTTGGCTTAGGCTGATTCCAGGTGCTTACTGACCTATAAGTTAATTCGGTGATGTTTCTTCTGACAGCTGTCCCTTGTGAAGGAAACCATCCTCATACCTCCTGAGAACAGCAGGAGCTGGCAGCCATGTCTGAATGTGGCCTTTCTTGGCCCTATCAGGTCATCACAAATGAAAGAAAACCCTTTGTTTATTAAAAGAACACTAGAGAAGTGACCTTTGCTCTATTATTAGAACTTTATTTATCAGTTAATTTTACTCATGTGAACTCTTAAAGGATTCTGATTTGGTTTGTAACTATAAGGTCAAAAAAAACCTAGACAAAAGTGGATGTTAATCCTTTTGAATAAGCCAGTTAAGATCGAATAAGTGATTTAATCCCTGTCAGACCTATACTTCGACAGTAAGCTCAGATTTAGGAGCGACTGCCTTCAGCCACATCAAACGCTTGGGGAATTGCTGAGAAGCCCACTCAGCCTCTGCCATGGAGTGAGTGTCTGAGTTCCAGTGGCCTCTGAAGCTGGTGTTAAGATCCTTGTTGGTTTGTCTCAGATTCATTCATGCCAGCTGTTGCAAGGAAAGCAACCAGTGCTAATGCAAAGTAGAAGAGAGATGCTTGCACTCTCAAGACCACCCTGAAAAACCCTCCCTGTCAAACATAGGCCATGTCAATGCTGCTCTTGGGAGGAAAAAAATCATCTGTGTCTGTGAGCAAAATCTGAGAGGCTTGGGGACAAAAAAAAGAGATTTGCAAACAGGTGTGAGAAAAGATGCACAAACCCACAGCTCATACAGGGAGGCAACTTCCCTCAAAACTTTGCATTAAGCTCCCTGAGGTATAATATGGGCAAATGTAGTGATCAGTATCACATACCTGCTCTTGAAATCACACTTGCCTGGTCACTGTGCACTAACATTGGTTTCTGTAAGAGCTGACCCTGAGCACTGGAATGCAGCACTGCAGGAATCTTCTTTTCCTTGTAAATCATACGGAAAATTGTGAAGTTTGTTACTAAGATGGCAGGAGTAAAGGCAATATTACATTAGATTTGGCACAAGAGGAAACTAGTTTTTACTGAATGTGAACCTACTGCGTCTGATATCCCCCAGCTGCACGTGAAGAAAGGCTAAATACTGCAGCAATGTGACCTCCGTTATGTGAAGAACATTTAAATATCCTGCCTTCTCTTTAACATGAGGCTAGGAGAAATGCCCAGGGCAGAAACAATGCCAGATGGAGGAGGAGCAAATACTAGACAAATATTTGAATCAACTCATCATGCCTTTCCAAAGTGGCAGCTGGAAGCCAGCTGAGATACTACTCAGCCTCTGCAATGGCACAAGCTGTTGTCTTAGGTTTCTTCTATCCAGTAAAAATCCAAAGCTGCTACTAGGAGATGCCACACTAGCCTGTTGTAAATGGAAAGGGAGCCTCTGGGATTCAAAGCTTGGCCCTTGATGAGGAGCCTTGCAGGGCAGCAATGCACTCTCCCACTAGGCAAGCAGCTTCTTTGGCTGTGCCCCTGTGTACCGAAAAGCCACCTGCACCATGACCATAGTTGTGGACCACAAGGAGCTTAACTCCTCCTTGACTCAAGACCTCTTTCTGCAGTCTCACAAACTGCCTGGATGGCCTCAAGCCCACCTTCACCTGAATATCCTGAGCTCCCCACAGTGAGGGCTCAAGGGAGCAGCATCTGTCAAAGATGTCTTTGGTAGTGCCAGGGTCAGGAGAGAGACTCCAGTTCTCCTTTTCCCTGGTTCCCCCCAGGGTTATCCTGTGTATCCCTGGGTAGATGTAAGTTAAGCCGTCCCCATCCCGGATGAAGTTTTTCACCCAAGGAGCATGAACCTTGAGTACTTGTCCTCTGACCGGAAGGAGCTTCTTGTCCCCTACCAGCTGGTGGGCTCCAATGCCCGCACAGTTGACAATGATGTCATATTTGCTATGCAGCTCCCACAAGTCTGCAACTTTTCTGGTGTACATCTGGACGCCAGTTGCTTTCAACCTGCAAAAGACCGCAGAAGTGAGGCAGAGAAGAAATCCCTAAACCCTCATGTAATTATTATGGACATTCAGTAAATGAGATAGATTGCCTTTAACATAGCAGTCAAAACCAAACAGATTGGACAAAAAGCAAAAAAAAAAATGCCATGAGGTTTCTGTATGTGATTTGTCTGATTTGATCTCATCAAAGCTATTTTTTTAGCATACATGGGCTGGAAAAGATGCGTCTGGTTGATCAATATTAGACAAGGGTGTCGCATAAGACCCTAAGCAGACAATCAGGTCTTTATGTTCCAGCCAAATTCCACCCTAAACTTGCCTGAAGCTTGAAACCCTTCCCTGTGGAAAAACATTGGCGTGAGATGGAGCCCTGCATCCTGCCAGCTGGATCCAGTTGCTGGGGGTCTTTAGTGGGGGTTTTAGCAGGAGCATACATGACAATGCACCAAGTGGGAGATCCTGTCCTTTGCAATAGTCTGGCAGCTGGCAAAGTGATCAACCCCACTATAAACCCAGCGGTTTCCCTCAAAGCAGTGAGTTAGCCAAGGATCCAGGGCACAGCTGATGCTCTGGGGGTTTGGTTCTGCAGGACACTGAGGCTGGCTGGGAAGAACAGAGGAGGTCTCATGCAGCAGCTCTGGCTGGGCAACTTGCTAGGAGAGCTCATAAGTGCTGTAATTGGGACTTTGTCATCATGACATAAAAAAATACACCAATAAAAAAAAAATGAAAACTCCTAAATTCAGGCAGGCAAGCAGGAAAAAATTCCCGAAGCCCATTTTTGGACCAGAAAGGTGGGCACAGAGACAATTTTCCTTGTGGATTGCCAGGAGAATGGTCTACAAATACTGCTTGAGTCACTAGGGGTTTGAGAATTAGTTACATGTTTAATATGCTCTTGCTTCTCATCACCAGGGAGAAGAGAAAGAAAAGGAGCTTGATCATCTTATTAGATTACATCTTTTGAGAATTAAATTGGCTATAGCAGGAATAAGGAGAGAGCAGAAATCACGTGGCAGATGCCAAATGCGTTGTACAACTCAGTTGTGCTTCAGCAGAAATTCTTACTCAGTTAGGTAATGAAACATGACAGAGCATTTGCACCAAGGAGACAGCAAAGACCTCACATGGCACTGATAGCACTGGAGTACTCCCAGCCTGGCTGGCTGCTAGAACAGGACACGGTTTTTCACATTTTGCAGAGATAAAAGGCATGCAAGAAGCCAGTTGAGCTGGCAATTTGTACCATGGTGTCAGTACACGTCTCTTCACTTAACCTCAAATCAGCTTGCAGCCTATTGCTTTCTCGCAAGAGGAGACAGCTATTTGCTCACTTTAGAGGTACTTAAGTGGATTAAATGCACATGCTGGCTGTCAAAACTTTTTTAGATCTGCATCCTGACTTTGGCTATCCAAAATCCACATATTTTCGGGCAACTTGGAAATTGGCAGGTTTTCTAATGCTCATGTCAATCCAGGCATGAACTCTAAAGCCATGAACTCCTCAGAGTGAGGGCATCACCCGTCTTATACAGGCAAACATTTCCAAAAGGTTTGCTACAAGATGATGCTATTTGACCATTTTTCACCTGGCTGGATTAAGAAATTAGTCCAATTGTTGACCAAATTTGAGCTTAATTGGTCCATCTTACTTCTTAAGTGCAGGCTTCAGAGATAAGACATCTTCCTAGACATGCCCATTCTCCAGGGGTTGGACGTATCTTCAAGAACAGAGGGGTATTATTTGGGAAGTTCGACAAATGAGGAGCACCCACAAGTTTTCTTAGGACATGGCAGGTTCCCAATGTACCTTCAAGGTCTGGCTGGCCAAGTATGGCCCTGTGGTTGTGTCAGTCCTATGCCCAGAGGCATTCCCGCTCTAAACCTGACTGTACAGCCACAGTGGTAGAAAGTGGACATTGCATAACTGGGGCCTTTCACTTTTGAAAAATCAGTTATTTATTTCTGGTGCTTCTCCCCAAGGGAGAACTTGCTGCATTTTCCCCAGTGAGAAACAGCCCTTTGCCAGTTCTGCTCAAACCTAAGGCTCTCAAGGAATCCCCAGCTTGCCCCTAGTCCCTCTGCCTGGGTTTCTCTCCACGTGCCCACCCTGCAGCAAAACCAACCTTTTCTCCAGCCACAACAGGTAGGGTGGACAGTCACATTTCAGTGTTGTAAAGGCTTGACCAGATTGATGCTGTGGAAACTTCTGGAGTTCTGCTTTGGACATTGGCCGAAATCCCAGGACAACATCCGACCAGAAAGGTAACTCTTCCTTGGGAGTGTTTTTAAAGACCTGCCACCTAAATGGATAGATGGAAAAAGCTGCAAAACTTAGTGCTATTGCCCTGCCATGTTATGAGTCACAGCAATCTCTGCACAAACCCAGGAAGTCAGGAACCTGTTCCCCACTCATCAGTGTAGCTCAGCAAGCTTAACAGCAACAGGGAACATTGCTGCCTGCTACTGCAGTGTCTGCCTTGGCAAACAGGTAGAGGGCTCGCACAGCTGAGCTTGAGGGTGACACACTATGGCAAATGAACTGGAGAGAGTTCTTCCAGCTATACTGCATGTACTTCCAGCTGTAGAAGTACAAAGTCCCCTCAGTGTCCCCACCATGGTTGCAGCCACCCTGGCTGGACCTGCACATAGGGTCACTTGCACACCTGGTCACAGCTTTATGGGTACCCATAAAGCTACAGTGACCAGCCTCAACACTCCCAAGAGGTGAATTTCTGTATGTAATAGGCATTATAAAAAACCCAACACATCCCCCCAGTTGCATCCCTATACCTAGCTGCTGGAAGCTGGAAGATCCTGCAGTCCCATCCCTATGGAGACCACCCCTGCTGCAAGCAACTGGTGGATGACAGTATGGAAAAACATCAGTTATTAAAAGACATCTTGTGCTGGCCAGTCTTGAGTGGTTTCTCTGTGTGCACCTGTGAATGACTTTTGCTTCAAAATACATCATATCTGAGCAGCTGCAATCCAGTTTCTTGGGAATATGGTCAAAAGAGTTACTCTATGAAGGGAACATACCTGAAACCCGGCAAGGAAAACCTCTGTGCTCCAGCACACAGCACAAACATACTAAAGGCTGCCCCAGGGGGCTGTTCTTACCCAGAAACCAGATGAATGCCGGCCTCTGATGCCTCGGCTGAGTTGCTGATGGCAAAAAGGTAAGTGAAGGTCTCTTTGAACCACTGCTTCTGCACGTGGATCGGTGTGTCTGCAAGCAAACAAAACCAAACATGCACAGAGGAATAATGCAAAGAACAGAAACGTACAATCCAGTGTTGATGAACACAGGTCATGGCACTCTTCTTCCTCAACCTCTGTGCACTTCTGCACATGCGGGCTTGCAGCTGCATGAGGTACCATGAGCAGTACCACGCTGAGCTACACATACCTGGGTAGGTGTGAGGGATGAGCATCCCAGCTGCAACATCACTTGTTGTGTTGGGGCTGAACTGCTCTGAAAGGATGGTCACGGAGCAGCTGGGACAAGTCTCCATGATGCACAGTGCTGTGGACAGGCCGATGACTCCTGCACCAACCACTGCGACTCTTGGTGCTGCCATCTCCAGGATGAAGAGCCAGAGGAGAGAGGTACCTACCCTGCGTTTGGAAATCACATATCCAGATTTTTGAGAAGTATTTCAATAGCCACTACCCCATCCTCAGCACAAGGGCAAAGGCAAGGGAACTATCTGTATGTACGGCACTGGTGTTTAGGCACTAGAAATCTGGGGCAGTTTTTTCAACACACCTGTGGGAGTGAGGCACCCATCAAGTTTTCTGTCATGTCAGAGGCAAAAGTTGGAGCTCTGGGGAAATTAGCTTTTAGGCACCAGGAGCAAAAGGGTTGTCAGGATCTCCAGAAATGAGTTTTGTCACTGCCTGAGCAGCAGAAGCAAATTGCACAGGAGGCAAACTGGTCATGCAGAGCAAAGAGCCCAATGCATTGTGGAAGATGTTTTTCTTATGAGGCATCTTAGTTCCTCTGCTGTGCAGGGCTCCCCCTCTGACCCTGAGGACTGGGTTAGCTGCATAGGTCTGTCCTAGAAAATGTGAATTTTAGCTATTAAACACAATGCATAGTTTCATGGGTACAGCTTGGCTGTTTACACTCCCACATATAAAACTTGCTTGGGCAATGATGACTTGGTGGGAAAAGTGTGGGAAAAGAAGCTACCTGCACCTTGGGGGATTTTGTGCCTCTAGTAACCTGAGGTCTCCAACCCATCCTTGGCCTCAGTACCTGCCGGTGTGACCCTCTGCCTTGGACAGATTTGTGGGCATCTGAGGCTGCCACTGTCCCAGCAGTACATGGTGGTCCCCAGGAGCCAGCCAGCCTTCCTGCTCCAAGAGCCTGTATATCTGCTTCTCTTCGCCTTGCTTTTTGTCCTGGAGTAGCTCCACTCTACTCCTCAGCATCTTCAGCTGCTGATAGCTACTCCAGGAGGTGCAATATCTCTGTTTTCCCTAGACCTGACCAAGTCTGAGAGCTTGGCACCTGTCCTAATGAGTGGTGCACATCTCCTGGTTAATAATCACCTGGACACCCATCCCAGCAAGGTACCAGCCTATGTGCCTGGCCACAGCCACCCAACAGGTTTCACACCAGTGGAGACACAAAGCATGACTGAACCATGCCACTCAGTGCACCCTGCAAACTCCCGGAAGGCAGGAACTAAATGGGTCCAAAAAAGACCAGGCAACCTCAGAGGCAATAAATCCCTCAGCAGCTTTGAAACAGGTGATTTGGATGCAGCTGCTGGCTCAGGTGCTTCTTCAAGAGGTCACTGCCAAAAGCTGAGCAGGGATATAGGGGAAGAATCTCCTTGGCCTATGGGTCTTATATTTGCCTGGAGTGTTCTACCAATATTCACTCTTGGAAAGGATGCTGAGCAAGATGGACCTTTGGTCTTACCCCTTATAGTGTTGCTTCCTATTATGGGACTTGCTCACCCCTGAGTGTAGAAATCCAGCCTTACTAATTGCTTTCTAAGAACTTTTCCTGGAAACCAGTGTCTGCAGTTATAAGGATGGGCTGATTTCCCATCTTCCTGTGGCTTTTGGCATCTGATGTAAATTCAGGCAAGCAGACTGTGTGGGATTACGATAGGTCAGGTTTATTTATGAGATGCTTGCTCATAACTCTTCGCACGGCTTCTCACTTACCCCTGAGGTTTTCCTACTTAAAATTTGATGTTCTACTACGTAGTAAGAGAGAGAGGAGCAGGCATTGCTGCCCATCATTGCATTCCTTCTAAATCACAGCCAAGGGTTGTTACAACCCCTCTTCTTCCACTCAGGGCAAAGTCTAAGCTTCTTCCTGTTAATTATTACATCTTCTTTCACAAGCTGCCTGTAAAAGTTTCCCCCACACAGCAGGAAAGTATATCCTCTGAACCTGAACCAGAATCACTGGCCTGCATGGGCTGCCACCCACAAACCCCATAAGAAAAAGGACTGGGGCAAGGGAAAGAAGAAGGGGAAGACAAAGGGGAAAGGAAGGGGAAAAGGAAAAAGAAGGGGAAGAGAAGGGAAAAGGAAATGAAAGAGGAAGAGAAAGGGAAAGGGAGATATGTGCAACAAAAAATGGGAAGGTAATGATGCTAGAAGTATTTAGGGAAGTTGGTTCTGAGAGAGGTTTCTAAACACACTTTTACTAACAAACCTACTCACACAGCACTGGCAGCCATGGAAATGGCATGCGGCTCTTAGCATGCCCTGCGAGCCTCCCAGCTGTCCATGGATGACCAGAGTCCTGCTTTTTCAGGGTACCTTACGTATCTGCCCGAGATGTGCTCTTGGTTGTTCCTCGCCACTCTCATTCGCAGAAACCCTTGAACAGTGATGGAGATTGAATTTCCTGACTGACCTCCCTGTTGCTGAGGGAGAAAGGGGAGCTGCAGCTTGGTGGAGGGTCAGGTTTCACAGGTCTTCCCATTTGGATGGGATTTTCAGTAGCAACTGATCTCTATGTTGCAAAAGCCAGTTAGGGCGAGGTGGGGATGCTGGTGGCTCTGCAGCCTGCAGGAATGGCTCAGAAGGCTGTGATGGGCACCTATTGAATTCACGGTTTTTCAAGCACTTACTGCTGCAGCCCAGGAGCACATCAAGCCCTAATGTGTTAATGTGCCCTAATGTGCCCAAAACTGACCAGGTGCAAAGCAGGAGCTACACACAGCTTGTATCAGCAAGTGCAGTTCAGGCTTTGCAGAGCCACTTATCCCCTATGACTGCAGGACTGTCCTGCACAGCCTGCCTCAGCTGGGAGCCTTGCACCTTCTGGGAGAGCACAGGAGGAGAAACTGTATTAAGCTGATGTGGCAGGGCAGCTTAGTGCCAGCGAGGGTGACACTTCTTGCCCCCTCAGACTGGCTTATGCTGAGGGGTTTGCAAAAATCAGTATTTAAAAGGCTAATCAGTCGCAGTAGGTGTTGGGGAGGCAGGCAAAGGATGTCAGGTACTGCTTATCTCTGTCCTTTCGTAGTGTTAGAATGTAGGGACAAAAGCCAGACAAAGCCATGTGGAGCTGTAATTCCCCAGCAACGAGGACACCAGCTGCCTGACATGGGCTTCATGCTCCTGTTGCCCTCCTGCTCCTCCCAGAATGCTCCTCCCAAACTCTTTTAAATTGAGATACTTCATGATGTGACTTAATGATCCAACTCTCACAACTGACAATACTGACAATGTCAGCCTCATGTGATGCAAGGGGGTACTTACTCTTTTTTGCCTCACATAGCTGTGTATCACCACTGAGTGCCACTAACCTTCACCCTTAACATCATTCTAGTAGTGGATAGATCAATATGGATAAATACACTGGTCAACAGCACACATACATGCGCACACAAGAAATCTGGAGAGGCACTTTTAACAAGGGCATGTAGGGATAGGCCGAGGAGGAATGGCTTTAAACCGACAGAGTACAGATTAAGATTAGATATTAGGAATAAGTTTTTTCCTGTGAGGGTGGTGAGGCACTGGCAGAGGCTGCCCAGAGAAGTTGTAGCTGCCCCATCCCTGGCAGTGTTCAAAGCCAGGTTGGACGGGGCCTGGAGCAACATGGTCTAGTGGAAGCTGTTCAGGCAGGGTGGTTGGAACCAGATCATCTCTAAAGTCTCTTCAAACCCAACTCATTCTATGATTCTGTGATTCTATTACACACAAAGAAACATGCACACCCACTGCCAGCTGCAGCTGTAGCCTCTTGGTCCTTGGTCCCCCCAGGCTGTAACAGACCCTGGGATACTGGCATCCCTCAGCTGGAAGAGCTGCATAGATGCTCTGACTTTGGCATCACCGCTTTACAGCCAGGGCCGCTCGCCATACCCTTTTCTTCCTATGGCTCAACTCCACGTGCGTGCTTCTCTGGCAGGCTGTACACTCTTAGCTTGTGTTGCAACCTGGCTGACCTACCAAGCAAAGCATTTTGCACACGCAAATAAGCAATTGAAAAAGCCCAACTGAACTGTTGACCAGAAAATGGGTAAACAGGAAGTAACCAAAACATGTTGCATTTGAAACCCTGTAGGGGTTGGGGTTTTTTTACTGACTTTCACTATATAGAAGTGCTGAAACATTGTTTTGGATCTCCTGAAGCTTACAGTACCAGGGAGCAAAGGCTCCAGCCTTTCTGAACTACTGTAGGGGGCTCCTCATCCACCAGGGCTGCTGCACCCACTGACCCTGTCCATGTCTAACGTGGAACACTTTATCCCTTCCTTTTCTCTTGCAGTTCACTCTTTTGCTTATTCAATCCCCCAGCTTACAAGCTCCCGCAGTGTTGTATCCCTCTACCTGACCCCAGAGTGGAGTTCTGCCAGGCTCTTTGCTAAAGGTAGTTAGAGATGCTCATGAAGCTTGAGCCATTCTTGAGAGTTTGCTAAAGAGATGGCCCCAGTTTTGGCTTTTGACACTGGCCTGGCGTCTTCTGTCATTTGGGCTGCTTTGTGAGACATACATTTGGGATCCGCCACAGGAGGAAGGCGAGGGTGCGCTCTCTTCACCAAAGAACTCCGGAAAATCCTTGGGATCCCCTCAGCCTTTCTGCACACACAGTGCCACTGCCAGCAAGCAGGTGTCTGATCCACCATCACAGGAGACCCCAGGGCTCTCAGGGAGGCCTCAGCTCCTCTTTCAGATAGCTGTTCCCCTATGCATGCATGAAAAACACCTCCTAAAGGACAGTAGGTTATACCCACCCTATGAGCCACCAGCAGCAGTAACCTCCACTAGCAGCGCCTACACACAGAGCAATGCTCTTGCTTTTCTTTAAAACCAGGGAGGTCTGCAACCCTCTTTCCCTGCAAGGAGCTGTTGAGCCTGCTGCCTCTCTGTGAGGAGAGAGGGGAAGCAGGAGGAAGAGGAGGTTTGGCAGGCCCCTGGCTCTCCCGGGGCAGGGTGCAGGGTAGGGCAGGGCAGCCCCAGCCAAACCCTGCGTCTCGCTGCTCACGCCACTACCACCCGTGACAGCCACCGCATTCATGCTGCGCAGCTGCCTCTGTCTGTGGTCTGAACCCCCCCCGCCTGTGCTTACAGAGATGGTTTGTGCCAGGTCCTTGTGCAGCCTCCCCGGCCAAAAAGGGCTCCGTTATCTAACATTTCCCTCTTCGATTGGAAGTAGTCCAAAAAAACCTCCAAACCAGAACAAACAAGTGGGCAGAGAAGGCAATACCTGGTGAGGAGGAGGCCCCCGTCCTGCTATAAGAGACACCTTCCCGGGAAGCGCGGGGAAGTGGAGCAGAAGAGCACGGAGCGCGTTGCCGGGGAGGAGGCTGAGGGGCTGCTGGCAACTTCCTTTCCCCGAGATGGCTTCCCGGGCACCCAGCTCGCCGTCCCTCTGTTAATGAAGGAGCTGTTTGTGCCCAGGCAAAGGCCACGTCCAGCGCTGGCACCCCTCCCGGAGGGCCCGGCCGCCGCGCGTTGGCGCTGCCGGAGCTTTTCTGTTCGCCGCCTGCTGATAACTTTTTTCCTGGATGGTTTCCCCAGTGCGCTACGGCGCTCCTGCTGTCCTGCACAAAATACGTTGTCTTTTTAACTCTCCTGCGAACAATTAACTATGTTCTGAAGCTGCCCTAAGATTGCCACAGTGCTTGTGCAATCGTGCTAGCAGTGAGGATGGCAGCAACACAAGCGTGCCCCTGGGGCCAGTCATTTCAGTCATCAGAGGTCAATGAAGAATGAGGCCCTGCTAAACCCCAGGTGCCTAACTGGCGCAGTCAGGCAGGGCTGTTTGGATTAACCTTTTCAGCAGAAAACCACAAATTTGTCAAAAGCAAACCTGTCTGGAGGATCACTGGGATGAAACTGTATGCCAGGGCTTCTTGGCTCCAGGGCATTTGCCATTAGCAGGACATTTTGGCTACTATTTGACAGCCTGAGCATTTGTCCCTAAGCAGGCTCAGCAAGGCAGTGTTTGCAGACCGTTTCCCCTCCTGACGCTGTCGAATAGCATTTGCCATGGATCTTCCAAGCAGGTGCCTATTCTTCATAGCCATTTAAATATGGAACAGTAGCCAACTGAAGGGCATCTGTACATACAGCAACAGCATGCAAAGCATGTGACCAGCTGATCACCTTAGTCAAAACAGCTTTTCATCTTATCACTGGCACTGAGACTGTGGAGAGAATCTTCACAAGAATCACCCCTGGGTGCTGGTTTTTTCTTATTCCTGTGCAAGTCAGTTCATCTCTACATGGAACATAATGAGGCAATGTTAAGAACTAGATGCCTGTAAGCACCCCAAAGCTGGATCCTGCTTATCCACAACAAGCACCCAAGCAGTACCCAAGCCTGTGTGTTAGACAGGAATACAGAAAAAGGAACTGGTTTGTCACTAAACTTCTGATTACTCATAAACCTAGGTTCGTAATTTCTTTGAAAGAGCTGGTTTTGTGTACAAACCTCTCTGCAATCATTTTTATATATCAATCATACTGAAAAAAGGATACCTCTCCATTTGAGGTATATACTTTTTAGGCTCGATTTTTCTCGGCTTGATTTTTCTCAGCTTGATTGAACTCAGTGCTTTTGAAATCAGTATATCAGGGATGATCCAAATTTCTCAACTTGAACAAATATTTGAACTATTCACTATGGTTACTTTCAGGGAGAAACATAAATCACCCGGCAAGGGCATATAGAACCATTAAGCCACAAATGATTAAACCATTTGATGGGTGTAACTAGATCAGAAAACATAACATTAACAAAATATGCATGGAAAAATTGATAATTTGCAGTAATTAGAGGCTTAAGTGGAAAATAAATAGGTTCCTGAAATGAGCTAAGGGGACAAATTACAAATAGGGCTGTAAATTGCTGCAATTCTCATTTTCCTTGCACTGTCTGCCCACTCCAGTTCCTGTGCGATGAAGTTACAGTAAGTTTGCACACTCACTGAACACCAAGTGGTTACAAGTTACACTGTTTTGTCAGTCCTGCAGTTACCTACTCCCTCTTTTGATCAACTTATGCCCATTCTACAGTATCTGCAGCTATTTTTGTCACTGCTGAGTGTATCTGAGGGACTACTTACACAAATACAGGTAAAAAAGAACCATATTCTTCCTGCAACTGAAATCCAAAATGTGTGACATTTTATTGCACATTTTGTCATAGTCACCACCTAACACATTACCCAAACCTTCATTTACACCTGCAAACACAAACAAGCAAAAGACACACACGATACCTGTCAGCCTAAACCATGGGCTTCTCGTGGAAAGCTGACGCCTCAGCCCACCTCTTGCAAGGGAACATGTACCACACTCAGAGTTGCTGATAACAGTTCATTAAATTTCATAAAAGTGTTAAGATTAAATAACATGTGTTTGACTTTATTCTTGCACGTAATTGCAGATAATAAACACACATTAAAAAAGAACATTAACATATGTTAAATTAAATCCATATATTCTGGGCAAACAAACGCCTTCCTATGAGTACATATTTCCTGCACGTTACCAAAATGCACACGGCACCTGGTACAGACTCTTGTACAAAATCATTAGATTACTAGAATGTAGATGTGCTTTAATCTTTCTTCATGTGAGATGTAACAATGCAGATAATGCTTGACTGCACTACTAGAATTTTTCCTGACAGAATAAACTTGTTCTTTTGTCAACACTCTTCTTTAAGAAAAAAAAAAAATAAAATCTTTGCGTTTAATTTGTCCCCTACAAATCTGCTCTGAGATTGAGACAAGCATCTTTAAAATGTTTGTAAAAGGCATAGGAGGAATCCAGACCCTCCTGTTTGCAGCCACAAACGCCTTTTGGCATCATGCTTACATGCCTTTTATAAGCCCTTGCAAAAGACACTCACAGGCTTTGCTTGTTGCTGAGCCCAGTGCTGCGGAGGCTTCCTAAGTGACAGCACCTAAGAAGCTGGCAAAAATAAGCTGTGGAAGATACAGAAGAATGCTAATGAGTCCTCCACTCCATCCCAGAGCTGGGATATGAGACCATCGTGTTTCCACACAGCCATTACACAAAAGCCCTCAGCCTTCGGGCAGGATTCACGCCCTTGCTCAAACATTCAGGGCACCACCCAAAACATTTCACAGATTGCACAAAGTTTGCATAGCTTTCTTTTTTTTTTTTCCATTGATGTTTAAACTAGAGAAATTTGCACAAAGAAATTTAAGTGAGCTGTTAAAGTAGAAAATACATCTTACCAGTTTCAAAATACAGACTCAAAATATCAAACACATTTACTTATTAGATTTCCTTAGTTATCATTAAACCAATGATAATTGCCTTCATTCCTATATTTAACCCAGAAAGTATGTCCTTAACGAACTGCAATACTGTCTAATAAAATGTGATACAAAATTCAAGACAAAACCATTTGTCATTGTGCAGTAGTGACCAGCAATTAAGACAGGTAAGAATTATCTATCTAATCTACCTCATAAAACCATTATGTAACTCCAGAGACATTGTTCAGCACAATTTGCACTAAGATAGAGATGAGAAATGAAAACATAAAGGAACTTAAGGACTCAGATAAGCAACTCTGAAAAGTAATTCTTTTCATGAGCAACAGCAGTTAAATATACCCCACAGGGACAGAAGCCTTCTCAAACTCAATGTCCTCTTATGAGAGATTTAGATAATCTATGAATATTTAAGAGAAAGACATCAACTCACTCTGTCTATGCTATGTTTATAATGTATAACTAGTGTTAAACATCTTTTTTTTCCGTATGGAAAAAAACAAGCAAACAGAAATGCTAGAGACATACAGACACATGCTGTTTCCTTCTTTACAGTAATATACTTTCTCAGGTTAAAGAATAGGATAACCCGAGGCATCCTCTAAGCTATTCATGCATAAAATCACAAAAAGTGTACCTGTGTATCAATAAAACTTTCATTTCTAGGGCAAAAAGTAACATTATTAGTTTAGTGAAATTCAGATCTAATTTGAATCAGAGACCAAATACCAACTGACGTCAGTGACAGGAGGAACTGGTTTTTGGCATTAAAAGCTATCAAACTACATTGTGTTTTAGAATCATCATTAGATTTTAGCTTGTAAGCATTGCTCAGTATCACTGGTACATGTAAGTTTTCGCTTTCTTTTTTTCTTTATGTGATGTATACCAGTAACAGATGACCAGTGTGAATCCCTCAAGTCAAAGGAACACAGAACATGCACTGCCTGTTCTTAGTAGGGTAACCCCCAAATCAGTTATTCAGCAGGTAAGGAATTAGAAAAATTAATTTTAATAGTTCTTTAGTATCTTGCTAGAAACAGACTTACTGTCCCCTGCACTCAAGACTAAGGAGTTTAAGACAGAACCGTGTACTAATAAAAGAGGGAGTTATCCGTGTGGAAAAAACCCAAAATAATGCAATTACTTGGAGCTGTCAAGGGTCAAGGCGGCTGCGATGCCAGACAGTACCAATTTAATTCCTTATTAGGTGTATTGCATGACATTTTCCCTTAGCATGGTTAAACCCTTGTTTAAGGCAGAGCATGCAGGGTTAGCCAACAGATCTTGCAGATAAGGAGAGCTGTTCTGCTCTGTGAAGTGGAGGGGGATCTGAAAGCAGTGGAAGAATACTAGGTCTGCTCTTCAGCAGAACAAAAAGCCACAGCATGTGAGTAATTGTATCGTCACTCATAAAAGTATGAATTCAAGTCATTTTCTGAATAAAGATGTGATTACTCATGAGGATAAGGTTAAGCACATGGTTTTCTGAACTAATACATTTGGACAGAAGCCACAGTATCCTATGCCATTCTCTCTAGAGATTTTCTCTGCAAATACTGAAACACCCACAGAATTGAAGGAAGCATAGATTCCTTTCTGCTTTCCATGTAATTATCACACAGAAACTCTCTGAACTTAAACTTACTGTTTTTTGCTTTGAAGCATTTTAGTCCTAATATAGGATGCAATTTTGTCCTAACACCAGGACCAAAATGCAATTTCACATTCTAGGACAATGCAGTGAAGAAAAGAAAAGTCTTTTATAAGGGGATATAAACATTATTCTGGTTTCAGAAGTAATTGGAACTAATTTGACTGTGCAGATACAATTGAAAAATGTGGCCACTAATCTCTACAGCATATCGAATATCTACCTACAGTAATATAGATGCCTTATTTTGGGGTAGATGGCAAAGAAGTAAACAAGGATGACTTGTTTTGATGAAATTGTACCAGCTAGCATAAGGGTATGTGCCTAAGATGAGAAGAACCCTGATTTCAAACCAGGGATGACAGGGTTCATGTAGCCCAAGCAAGAGAGAGCCATCTTGAACCTCAACATGCAGAAGTTTTCTCTCATGCTCCCCTCAAGCCAAGGGTGGCCAAGCAAACAGGATATGGATCCTCAGGCAAGGAAGAAATGCCCAGGTCTGGAGGTAGACTGAAAAAGGGGAGATGGGACAGAAAGCCATAAAAGTAGCAGCCAGAATGATGCATTCCTATTTACCAGTTTTCTGTGGTCCACAGTTGTAAGGCAGAATCACCACACCAGTAGGTAAGTATTGGTCTACACATGAGGTGTAGATCAACAGTGGGACATTTACAGACACTGACTAAAACTACAAGAGTAACTGGTAACTTTTGTTTGTGCTGGTAAGTGTCCTCCAGCTAGCATTTTTTAAGTTGTATTTTTCTAACTGATTTTGTGTAGTATAAGGCAAAAAATGAGCTAGAGACAGCTAATCTATGAGGAAAATGGTGTAAATACCATCTCTACTAAGTACACATTAGTAACTAAGTCTACCTCTGCGCAGAGAGCCTGAATAAGACCCATTTTTCTAAACCACTAATAAAAATACATTTGCCATTCAACAGAATGAATATACAAACTGTTTGCACATTTTGCAAACTTAGTATTATTTTTTCAGTCTGAAGCTATTCCACAGAATACTTTCCTTTATTAGTAATGGCACCTTTTCTAGTAGAAAACTTCGGAAAAAAAATTAATAATTAATCAGTTTAACTTTAAAATTATTGATATGACTTGATGCACTGTTAGGGCTCCTGTCTTGAATCATAACTGTCTGAGTTTACTGTGTGTTGAAGTCTGAAGCCTGTAACTGTCAGCTGCAATAGGATGAGAGTGGACAGGGCACTTTGTGGTGGTTTTGCAAATCTAACAGCAGAAAACGTGAAGCAAAGAATTGGCATATTTTTTACCTATGTGTAATCAGGTATGTTGCAACATTTACAGTAATCATTCCAACTCTCTACAGCAAGTCAGAAGGTTTTCTAAAGTCTGGGTAAGGAACTAGAAATCCTATCAAAGTTCATGAGGTACCTCAATCGCAAAGGTCTTATATACTTGCTCTAATGAAAAGGCAAGACTGGAAACAAAGTAAAAGGTGCAGATATTATAGAACAGTAACATTTCTTGAATAAAAAGATCTTATAAATTAGATAATGATTAAAATTGGGAACAGCCATTTTGCTGTTGCTTTATTTCTCAGTGCTGACTGTTTTCTTGACCAAGCATCTCTATCTTTTCTAATGGTGCACCACTATGTGCTGGAGGAGTCTTTTCTGAACAGCTTTTCTTGTTTCTTCCGATTTCTGTAGCTTCCACCAAAGTATTAGTCAATGGTTTTCCCAGTGTTTCTGGAAGCATTATTGTTAATATTCCACTCAGAAGAGCCATGATCCCAACAAGCAACTAGAAGAAATAAACAGCAGCTGTAAAGGTAGAAATGTCTTTCAAGTTATGCACATATCTGCATTCTTGCTTGAGAGTATATTTAAATTAAGCACAAAGAACTGTAATTTAAAGCAAAGACTAAGGCTTAAATGTTGACTGTATAAAAGATCTGCTTTTTTGTTGTATAAATAAAAGATTATGCAGCGGAACTGATGAAGAGCAAGTGAAGTGTTTTGTTCACAAGAGATCAATACAGCACAAGGAGGAATCATTTTGAGAATTAATACATATATCTTAATCTGGTATTTCTACTATCAGGTATGTATTTAAGAACTGATTCTAGGATTTCGTACATTTATTTTTACATGCATGTTCACAGAGGTACAATTTCCCTGCCACCTGTAATCTCAATCCATACTCCAGCTCCTGAACCTATTCCCCCTGTACGTGTGTGCGTGTTCCTCTTGCACACAGTCAGACCAGAATTCTTCAGTATGGCTTGTTTGCCTGGAGGCACAAAAGCGCACGTCTCTACTCCGGAGAGCTCTTCAGCAGACAATGAGCTAGCTCTCCACAGGAACGTTTTGCTAAAATCAGTTTCAAAGAGCTGTTGAGGGTGCAGGCATTAACTGAAATTTGCAGTGGGATCACATCTTGGATTTGTCCATGGTGTACACTGCTCCATAACGACAGCTTACTTCAGCATGAGTGGTGCAAGGATCAGGATTATGTGGGGTAGATACAGAAGCGAACACATGCTCTGAGAGTATCTTTCCTTTCCCTTAATTTCTGTGATTTGTTCAATGAGAACAATTTCCACTTTCCTCCTTTGAATACAGAACAGCATTAAAACTCTGACATTCTTCCAACACTAGGTTATAAATGACCCAAATCTCTCTTGACAGAAACACTTCTGCACAGCACATCAGGCCTGGCCTCAGTGTTTTTCCATTTTATGACTGTGCGCTTTGATGCTGTATTATCCATGCCTTGCCCTGTGCTGATTCCTAGGTCTGTCCTGTTTGTTTAACACTTTCTTTTCAAGTGTGAGAGAGGACATTTGGAATCACTATGCATGTGTCTCTCACACACAGCTTGAGACAAGAACTGGCCAGCTACCATCTGCAGTTAAGCCAGACTTTCTCTTTAAGTCAGAAAGGTGCTTTAAAATAGAAATTCTCCATTGTAGCCTTGAGCTGTGCTATTTTCATGCACATGCACCATGCTGCTTTTGCTTCCCCTCCCCTCCAAAAGAAGAGGACAACTTGTCTTAAGCAGAAGCAGAAGCTTTTAAAAAGCAGAAGCCACACTGTTGCATACAGTCCTCTATTAAATATAAAGGCTGACAAAATACAAAAGTAAGCAAAATACTGTCAAATGCTACAAACTACAGTGGAAATAAAATAGTCATGCTTTTACCATGAAAAATAAACTTTAAAAAATCCTAGCAGCAATATGACCCTTGGAAGTGGCACTGAGTGGCAAACTGAAGGAAATCCTTGGAGACACATATATGTGGCAGGAGTGATCTTAAAAAATTTCCAAAATGTTAAGGCCTCACCTGTGAGTGCCAAAACTCTTCTCCACTACCAAAACGTGATTTTCTGCCATGGTAAGACAGAATAAATTGACATATGGCAGCTATTCACAGTAACCTTTCTTATAGACATCCTTTAGGCTTTTGTAAATTTATATTTCAGGATACTAAGGGCTGTAAAGGATATTGAAGCTTATGGACACTCAAACATTTGGAGTTTGTAGAGAACAGGGTCACTACTGATTGCCAGCTGAACATGGTTAAAGCAACCCTGTGTGCTTTGAGTATGTGTGTCTTCTCTGTTTCAGTTAGTCTTTTAGACACATTGCATTCTTTTCATGATTTCCTTCCTCATGAACCTACCCCTTATTCCCCTGTGAACTCTCACTATTCGGTAAGCGTATACACCACCAGCTTTCCTTGCCTTTTCATCTCAGCTCTCTAAATTCATCACGTGTTAGTTTTCTTCTTTTTTTTTTTCAATGGGAAAACTACTGCATGCTGACTAATTCAGTGTGTTTTCCTTCTCCCTCGCCCTACAAAGCATTTTCCAAACTTTCCTACAAAAGAGAGACTGTAAAACAATTAAATCACAGTATATTAACAAAAGGACTTCTCAAATGTTATCTACCTTTTCAGGGTCAGTAATCACACTTACCAATGAAGTTACTCACATTTAGTCAAAACAAGTCTCCTGCAATCTTATCTTGGCATACTTCTTCATGAGGCACCTGACATAATTTAGCCCTTTGCTTGCTCATAGAAAATGTGTACATTTTGTATGTATGTACTATTTTACATATATAATTTAGCATCAGAAAAGGTTCTTCTGATATAGTCAATGAATTAAATGCTTATGGATTTTAAGCTATTGTACAAAGTATTTAAGTATGTTTAAGCTCCACTGAAGTTAATTTGACAGAAGTACCTGCTTAAATTCATTGCTTTTTCAGGGTCTTAATTTGAAATCTGACTTTCTGCTTAGTCAAATTCTCAGAGTATTCCCAGCATTTCAGTACAGCCAGCAGCTTCTAACAGCTGCCATGAAAAACTTCAAAATAAGGTTTACCACCAGTTTTCGTATGTCCTCCCTATGTGGAGCAACAGTTTTAACTTCACAGTGGTTCTAAGACCAGGACTTAATACATTTAGTCTAGAACAAAGATAATTTAAATTAAGTATCCCTACAAAATAATACTTTTACTTCTGAGAACAAATTATTATTCTAGTCTGCTGTTTATATTTATATCCACACCAGATGGCTCTGAACTAATCTAAATGTGATCTTATTCACAAAATTCCTACTTCAACATAAAAAGGTTAAATTTTGTCCTGAAAATCTATTAGACAAAGGATTTGCATTCGTTTACTTTACTGACCTCAGTAGGGGTTTTTTTTCATTTATAATTCATAGCTTATCTGAGAGAAAAATCCAGCCTTTTAAAAGGCTACTGTAACATAATTCGTAACAGCTTAGAAACAGAAATAGGCTATACATACAGCAGTTGCTTTACAGTAAGTTTTCTAGAAAGCTGTCACACGCAAAACATACTTGGCATGTTACTCTAGATTTATAGACATTCAGATGAGATGCTCGCATTACTCACAGGTGGCGTAACCGTACATAAGGCAGACTGTCAAACAAATGGCAGTAGTAACTGCTTGACAATGTGTGGTGTATACAATAGATCAATACAATGTATATCAGTTTACTTACAAATGTAATCCATTTGATGTCATTTCCACTCCAAAACACTTACATAACCTGAGACTTGCCACACTATGCTCCAACTCAAGGCAAGCCTATTTAATAAACTGAAAAAAGTTTTATAATAGGAGTTAATAATGAAAACATATTCACTGTGAACTATTAAACAACTCTACAAATACTCTGATACTTTTTGTACACTGAGAATTGTTCATAGCTGAAATAATCCTCTGTTTATACTGCCATTTGCACTGCTCTCCAGCATGTTTGAGTATTTCCCCATCTGTGGTTTAACTGCAGCACTTCTGCACAGATAAAGCTTATCTCAGCCAGTAAAGGCAAAACACTGACAACAGGAAAAGAATGCTCTCCCATGAACACTCTGTTGTGCAAATGTTTCATTGTCTTTCCTGGGATGATATCTTGGCTTGTATGGGAGCTTGAGGCAATAAATGAATTTGTGGTCTCCTTCATCCTCTTAATTTTAATCCAAAACCACTGAAAGTAATTAATTTAAATAATGGAATGAGTTCCCAAGAATTATCTGACACTGTTCTCTAGCATCTGTAATTGAAGATATTATAGTTGCAAAATCAAAGGAACACAATTCCACTTTTTCAGGAAATTCCAAACTGGTAGACAAAATTAGAGTAAGATTAAAGACACATCCCATTACATTTTCACCTTCTGATATGAAGACAAAACCTAATGGTAGCATGACCTGGAGTTACCTACAAATAGGATGTGCTTAATGAATCTAAGGTTCTGTTGCTTCTCAAAGTCACCGTGAACCTCATCAATGTACCATTTGCTTCTCTTTTTCTATCTCATGAATTGTTTTGTTCAGTTCTTGTAAATGAAAAACACAAAAAGGAAGCTTTGGGTCAGCTGTGAAGACCAAGTATAGTAAGCATAAGACATTCTTGATCTTTTGGAAGGCTATTGCAAAGATGCAATGAAAAACCAGCCAACCATGGTGAATTCCAGAATGGAAGAACCATGCCTTTGAAAAAAGGTTACAATAAATCAGGAGATGGTCAAGAACTTCTAGGCCTGCAAAGTAAATAATTATGGACTAAGACACTTCCTAAATGTTACATAGTAGATGAAGTATATTTTTATGGAAAGTATTTTTAGCAATTTTATACTCGGATTCAGTGCATATGTATTTTTATGTCTTCCATTTCAACAGATTTCAGTGACTCAAAGACTCCCTTTTGCTTTAGCTGCATATTTTTAACAATATGAAGTTACTAATTTTTGAGACTTAACATTTTTAACAGGAATGGTTCACTCAATTTCCTTTTCAAGATATAAGTTCAGCTTTTGGTTCCTGAAAAATGCAAGTGATCCATGCATTTTCAAAACCAGAAATGTTCACCATTGAAATAAATACTTACAAGTGGCATGAAAATCCAAACACTTCTCAGATACACACAGAAAGGAGCAACCACACTTCCTACACGACACATCATGCTTCCACTTCCAACAGCAAGTGATCTATACATAAAACAAAGACTTTGATAAAAATTCTGGCAGATAAAGGAAACAATTGGAAATGCACAGCCACTTAAAACATCAGTAGGATATGTGTCTTTAAGCAATTGTACCAGGAGGCTATTGCTACACTGACGTAAATTTATATTGTAGCAAAATTCAGCTGCTTCTATAATTAAGATTAAAACCAGAATCATCATTCAGCATCAACCACAGGACTATTTAAGAAACCAGGACTTGTAAGAAAGTCATAAATAATGTTTAAGAAACTACTGAGTATTCTACTTCTGCAATGAAATCAATCAATGCACATGGAATGAAAAATGAGTAAAAATTTATGGTACAGCCAAGCCCTAGACATCTCTGAAGCAGCTGAGGAACTCATCCCATCCCAAAACTTTCAGACCACTGCCAATGATGCCAAGAGCTGCTTGATCTAGCACAGGAGCATAACAATGGAAAGGAAATAAGAGCAAAGTAATAACATATACATAACTGGCAAAAGTTCTTACCTTACAATTGTTGGGTATAGTTCTGCTGTGTAGAGATATATAAGGCCAAATGCCACACCTATTGAAAATTTTCCAGCCATATTTGCCAAGATAATTAATATATTGAAATCCTATTGAAAGAGAGCGCAATTAAATAAATCGTCAGAAAATAACATTGTTTCAAAATTCATTTAAATCCTTCAAAAGTTGTGACCCTTCTTTAAACAAGCAGTAATAGTGAAGCCTGCACTGAAAATACAAAAAATCTATCTTAGACTGACAGCTGCAATTTAAAAACCACCTTTAATCAGCTACATGATTCAGATAGAGCAGCTGCATCTACAGATAAGAGCCTTTAATATCGATTTTGACTATAGGAACACTTTCAACAATACATGACTAACCTGAGGTATGAACATAATTAAAACACAGATCAGTGCACTTAAAATAAGGAACGGAATGAGTGTGTTTCTCCTTCCCAGTTTGTCCATCCCAATGCAAGCAATGATATAGCAAGGCAACTCCACAGCACCTGTCAGTATGAAATTATTTTAAGTCATGATTACACACATTCATGTTGTAACTCTAACTTCCTCTTTATGAGGATTAGTTTAATCTAGAGGGTAATAAATAAGTGAAATCTAGAGATAAGTAGTGTGTTGGGCTAGTTCATTTGTTAACAGAAATGGCATCAGAAGGCAGAAAACACGGCCTAAAACACGGTAGGAGGGGATAGAGGAAAAGGGAAATGGGTTTCACAACGCAGAGCAGCTGTTTCTCTTTGGGGTGGAAAATGGCACAAAACAGCAAGGCCATCACCCTGGCACTTGTGACTGAAAGCTCTCTATTTGCTGCTCTTCTGCTTCAGATATTTTCACATCAACAGCTTAGGTGACCCACAAAGAATACTGCCAGTGTTGCACTGACACACCTCTCAGGATTTGCCAGGTTCCACATGGACATAGAACTGAAGGCACAGGTGCATCCCCCAGCTTCAGCCCGGAATCACCCCAACATGTAAGTCAAGCAAGGTTTCTCCAGGTCCAGTTTTTGAGTCCATTAAAAAGAGGGCAGTTGCTTACAATATCCCACTCTTACTCAGATCATCTCTTCCTAACGTCTCTTTCCAGAGAAAAATTTCTGCAGCTTTAAAGGAACTGGGGTTTCTTTCCTCTAAAGGAACAGGCTACAACTGTTCACAAACCACATGTAAACATGATTTGCCCCTAGACAAATTATATTGAACCTAAGCCAGTTCAGACATGTCTAAACCCAACTTGCTTGTGAAGAATGCTACCATGTCCAATGTAAAATCAAGGAAGAATGTAAGCTACAGCCCTGAACAAATATGTTGCAGCCCTTTACTAAGCACATGTAGTATGTCAATACATCTATAATAGCAGGACACTATTTTGATCTTGTGTTGGTAAAAGCAGGTTGCAATTATTCTGTGCTTGTTAGTCTGCTAAAACATTTTTCGAAGAGGTGGATATGGTGATTTACGCACTGTACTCCACCATGACAGTTTACTTATCTGTGCAATACTAGCATCCTCTCTTCAACATATCCACCTATGAATATGCTATCATACATGACAACACAAACTGAATTCAGGAGAGGCTGGTCCTTCTGTGTGTCTATGTACATGAACAGTCACGTTCACTCTACTGATGTGAATTCACTCTACTGAGTGAATGTTGCATAAAGCAAAGCACATGATTCAGTTCTTCACTGGCTCAGAGCTGCGTGCCTGATCTAGAAGTCAATGGAATATTTCCACTGATCTTAACAAGCTTTGGGTCAGGCCTTTGATGCACTGAGCTGCCTTTATAAACAACTTACATACCAGAGGAAGACTATAGCCAGACTGTAATTAAAATTAAAAGAATACTACGACTAAATTAAAAAATATACTTTTGAGAGAACTAAAATTACTCTTGCTTCTGAGAATTACAAAACGATTTTCTACACAGACACAAAATATCATGATTATAAGTGATTAAAATAATATTTTTTTCTCTCATTTTCCTAGTTTGTGCCTTTAACAGAGCCATATAAATTTTGTGTTGCTGGACTGCTTCCCTTGGTGTTTGTGTAGATCTGCTTTATGCTTGCAGGGCAAAGATGAGACAAGAAGAATATGGTTTTACAAGCAAAGACAGATGGAGAAGAATTTTGTACACCAACAAATTTTAAATTCTCCTTTTTTTTTTTTCCCCAGAAACAGTAAGATTTGGAGTGAATGATACTCCCGTGTTAGTCGACTTTCTGAAGTTAGCAAGAAAGTTTTTGAACAGGGTTCATAATTGAATGAAAAAAGTTTTAATATTGGCTGTCAAATCTATAGACATTTCTAAATGTTATGTTCTAGTTCTGTCATAAACAGAATAAGGTACAAAAATATTTACCTATGAGAAAGAGATTTAAATATTCATTGCCTCCTAGACTGACAGAACTGAGGGAGAAGACGTAGTACCCCAAGCTCCCAGTGAACCAGATCAGCCAGACTGTGATGGTCCTTCTTGCAATGTGCCAGTTACAAAACAGGTCTAAGATGCTGTGCTTCTTTGTTGAGGATGTGTCACTGTCACCCATTCTGCCACTCACTAGATCATCTTGTTGGACAGAGTAGAGCTCAGAAACTTTGCAGGGAGTGCTTACTTTATTCCATCTTGCCATTATATGAATTACTTTTTGTGCATCTTCGTATCTTTCCTTTGACAGGAGCCAAAAAGGTGTTTCTGGGAGCATCCAGCAGCACAAGATAAAAGGAAGAGTTGCTATGGAGAGAAATATCTGATAGACCCACCAGGTCTCAACCAAAAATCCCACGAGTGCCACAACCATAATTCCCATAGCAAAAAAAGCATGGACATGCATAGAAGCCCAGGTTCGTGCTTTAATGCCAACAAATTCAGTCACATAAACAAAAGCCACAACCAGATAGCCACTTGAAACCTAGGGGTTTGGGGTGGGAGAGAGAAACAAAAACAGTAGTGAGGTTTGTATCTACTTTCTTTGTACATCAGCAATAAAAACAAGCAGCTAACAGTGTTCCACATTCGTGTACACTTAATTGTCACTGCACTGGCATGTCCCACACTGACAGAAAAAACGCTGCAAACAAATCAGATGGAGAAAAAGTTCACCCGAAGCTTCAGAATGCCCAGACACTGTACTTAAAAACGTGATTTTGTATGCTTCTCTGTAGTGGGGGAGGGCCAGCAAGGAACACCTGAAAAAGAGCCTAATTTGCTGATGTCACTAAGCCCTTCACCTCCAAAAATCACATCCTTTCATGACATTGCAAACTGGATGCTCGGAAAAAATGAGGTCCTGTGAACTAACAGCCGCTTCTGAAAATCTTAACCTTGGCTTTTAAGTAGACTATTTATAATCTGTACATCAAGGAACTGCAAATTTACTGAGAATTACCTTCCACACCCTTGTAAATTATCTCATTAAATCCAAGTTTGACAATGTTGGAAGAGAATCTCATATGGTTATAGTTTCTTATATGTTATCTACTGAATGCAATTACTGGCATGTTCTGCATTATAGTATTTCTTCATTGAATATATATATTATTGAATATATATTTCAATTTCTCCAGCAACAAAATCTCGGTATCTCAAAACATTTCAAAACACAGCTAGAAAATCTAAACTAGAAAATATTCCAGTATATTGTTTAGATTAATCAATTTTCTGATTAAAAATATTCCAGTTAATAATTTCTGATTCTCAGTCACTGAACCTGGCAGGAAAGCTGCGCTGATCTTAGCAGCATGGGGCTAGAACTTTAGACCTCCGTCTCGCAGGTCAGTCACAGTGGGCAGTTAAAACCTACAGCATTGGTCTAGTCAGAGCTTTTTGCTTTTCTAAATTACCACAGCCTCTAGCATCAACAGCCAAAGGAGTCAGAAGAGGAACTCCTGATGATCTCGCTGTTTGAGGCTCAGATGTCCATGCAGTTTTTCCTGCTAGGAAATCCTTCTGAGGTCTAATCAGGAAAGGGTGACCCAAATGCAAGTGCTGTCTTGACTAATGTACTGTCAGCAGGAACAAAATTATGTGATTATTTTCAAATTTCTAACCTACTTTAAGTAAGTTGCATCATTTTTCTTGTGATAGCATTCTAATTTCTTTATGCATCATACAATGGAAGACTACAAATATTATACTTTTGGATGCAACTTAAACATTGGTTTAAATTAAAATTGCAACTTAAAATTGGTTACTATGTAAAAATATTGAATATTGGATACTGGATATATATCATACACATATATAAAACTATGTGTGTCATTATGCATAAACACATGTACTGGAATAACCATAAGTACAGTATAAACATCTAGGTGTTCAACAGGTCTACCTATGTATTTAGTATTTCAGATGTAGCTTAAAACACCAAAGAGATACATGGAAGAAAAACTGTGTATCTCTCCTCCATCACTCAAAACAGTAGAGATAAAAATCATAATTATAGATTCATTATCTTAAGAAAAATATACTCCAACTCTAACAATAAGGAGAAATGCAATGGCAGCTGCAATGTGGAAATTGAAGTTTGCTGCTCACACTTGGTATTTAATTACCAGTCCAGCAGAGGTTGGGACGGAGGAAGTACCAAACACTGCTTCATACAGACGCTTTCTATTAATTCAAAGAGGTAAAGTGCTGTGGTCCAAGAACATTCAGACTCTCCCTGCTCTGCTGAAATAAGTGCAACAGAGGGGACTTTAGAACAATGAAGTAGGTAGGTAATAATATAAAGGGAGGTTCTCCTGAGAAGGGGTAGGAAATGACAAGTAGAAAGAACCAGGATGAACATTCTTTCTTACCATAGCAAGGAGAAAGCGCACAATCACAAAACTGTAGTAGTCAAATGTGAAGGCCACTGCAATGCCAAATACAAACTGACCAGTACTTGTGAACCATATAACACGCTGTCTCCCCAGTCTGCAAATCACAGCAGTAATAAAATTATGAATAACCACAAACATTCCATTAAAATACAACAAAAATGGAGTTGTATTTTTCTGCAACTCCAGAAAGCCTATCTGGAAGTGAGTCTGAAAATACTGTACTTAATACTTTCAGTCACCACAAAAACATTGGTTTAGTTACCGTATTAACTTTTCAGTACTTTCTACCTGCAAGAAAAAGGAAGCTCCGATGGACAGACCTTCCATTTCACAATCCTTAGCTGGAAGCAACGTGCAGAAGTGAGAATTATATATGCTCATCTCCAGTTTCAGGTTTAACTTCTACATAACTAATCTGCAAATGTACTCTGCTATTTATAAGGACAGTGGGTAAGACTCATTTTTTCACATATTTTATATTAAGTAATGTATAGTTAATAGTTTCTGACACAATTTAACTGTGATAACACAGGTCATCTCTTGCCAAACAACCAATTTGAATAGTAATGAAAGGCTTCTGTAACATATCTCTGTCCACTTATTTAAAGTTGAATTCCCCAATAAATGACAATTACATAGTTCCCCTGAATTTTCTGATTGCATCACAGCACAGAAGCATGCATGTACAAACAAGATCATTTACTAAGAGCAAAAAAAGTATGTCAAATACATCAACAACATAGTAAATTCCAGTGTAAAAGGAGGACATTTAGTAAAAAGAAACTTCTATTTGTTTATCTTCTTCCCATATCTCAGAGAGAAAATACACCAAATAGAGCCAGTTCTCCCTAAACAAGGGAGCACATACTAGCAATAAGAAGCTCATCTGAAGAGAAAACCTAGAAATCGGCAGTATATCCACATGACTCTATTGAGGATTCATTATATTTATCTACAAAGGTTCTGTAATACAAAACACTTTTCTTCCCTGATAGTATTCTCTTGGACTCTTATTATCTTGTCCACTCCCAACAGCTTTTCACAGATGTGGATATTGCGTTTTCACAGAGAGTCTGAGGACTTTCAGGGGTGTGGGCTCATGTATCAGTTTTTCTTCATGAGTATTTGGTACTGTATTGAAACAAACGCTATTTTTCTCCAACCTTGACCTGGAGTCATGCACATTTGGTTTGTGATCCCTGCCAGAAGAGATCCCAGTGAGTCCTAGCTGACAGAGCAATTCCGTTGGGAAATCTGTTAACTGGGAATGGAAGAGACCCATAAACTTACTTCTCACCAGCCAGGATGTGTCAGAAAATAATCACTTTCAGCTGTAAAATCTGCAACTCAGAATGTATGTAGTATCTTTACTGGCTGTCCATGGTTTGAATTAATGGAAATCAGAACAATATGATCATAACCTTATAAATCACATCCGGATATTAATTAATAACCTATGAATGATTTAAAGGGATCCAGAACAAATGTTGGCACTATATTCTGGCTTTGTGTTAAACACAGTTTTACAAAGCCTTGGGTCAGGAAGCAGGATTGAGTCCATGTGTTCTGAAAGCCAAATTTAAAAAAGTATCATCTTCACTTTTACATTCCCATGTTGTAACTATCCCACCACAGCATTGTGCTAATGAAGGAAAATCAGAAAATTACATGCCTGGTCTCCTTTTTCTGCTTATACTGTTAACTGCAGGATAAAATGTCACCCTCCACCTGACAGAGCTGTTAGTCAACAAGCTCCTCTATAGAAAGAGATAAATAACACTAAACAAGCCTTCAAAGCTAAACACAGGTACATAAACTGCTTGAGACAAAATCAAGTACAACACAGTTTGGGTGTTTGATATGGATTGCGGGGCATAGCTGGATGCTCTTCTCAGGTAGGAACACGTGTTCTTGTGTTGAAAGAGAAAACAGAGAGAAGCAGGATACAGATGTACAAACTGAATCTCTCTAATGCTTCTGAGACCAGTTCTGATGCTGGATCTCAGTGTGTCATCTGAGATAAGACCCAGGGAGGAAGTTCTGGAGGGGAGAGGGCTGAAGGACAGCCTTAGCACTGTGAGCAAGGGACTGCTCAGGCTGAGTCCCTCCATGGACTGACTCTCCTCATACTCAAACAGAACTTTGTATGTGCTGGTAAGTAAGTGAAACTACAGCTTAGCTCATTGACAACCATTTTTCCTCCCATCTGGAGTAACCTTCAAGAAACTAAAGTTTAAGTTAACCATTTAGGGGAAAATTATATTTGGACGGCAAGGAAAAATACTGTATGGGTATTTATTTTAAGAACATGGGGCCTGATCAAACCCTCAAAGCCTTTTCATCAGCCCCACAGAGTTCTATTCATGCCAGAGGTTAAGAAATTTGTGATTTTGAAATACACTATTTTTAACCTTCCAGTAGCCCTTCAGCTGTTTATAATATCCAGAAGGAAAAACTGATGTTTCCATAAGGAATCTCTCCTCATGGAAAATGAGATGAAAATCTCCCAGGTTTTGTTGCTGTTACTACTAAATATTGCTATTCCTGTTAAACAAAGAGCCTAAAATGCTAGCTGCACAGAGCAATGGCCTAGAACAATTGATGATATGAAGTCGAGAAGAAAATCTAAAAGCAAATGATCTGCAAATACATTTTAAAATAGTATCAGAGAAAGAAATTAAGTTAAACATACTGTGAATAAAACGATATCCAAAATTCTGAGTTAGGAGTATATAATTATGAACACACGATGAAAAAGAACAACAAACAGGCAGATATATGTGAAGCGACTGCAATCTGAAGATACAAGTTTCAGAGGACGGCAATTTACCTGTCAGCAATGTCACCAAAGATCACTGCTCCAAACAAGACACCAAGCATGAATGTAGGCTGGATTAATTTTGCAAGCCATTCTCGGTCGCAGACAAGATCCCACTGTGTAACAACAGTGCTCTTCCACTTTGTATCATCATAGAGAAATCCATCAGTACAAGAAAATATGGACTTGTTGCCTTCGTATTCATATGTCAGATCCAAACTGACTTCTCGTTTGGACCTGCTGCACTGATCAAGTTCCCAAATTTCTCCATTTTCCAGCTGGACTACAATGTAATTTTCTGCTGATGCCCATAGTGTCCAGATGTCCTCTATACTTGATTCAGAGGAGTTGTGGAAAAGAATACTACTCACATTTCCAGGGATCCCACATACAAATTTAGGAGTAACAGCCATGAACACAGATGCTAAGTAATGGATACCACATGACATAGCTTGAAAGACAGTTGCAAAATAAACACATGCTTGAAATCTGTAAAGAGAAAGAAAAAAGTTTACTGAAGAAAAGCCCTCTATACGTGAAAAAAGAACAAATGAACAGAATTATTTTGCTAGGATCAGTAAATGGACACATCATTCAAGTATCTGGTATTTCGTTACACAGTGCTGCTTCAATATTATCTAAGCCCTACAAGAGACCAAAGATGAGATCCACAGTAATCTGGTGCCGGAAAATAATGCTACATTTAGTCATGTGTTTAGCCATACACAGAGAAGACCATTTAAAAAGAAACAATTCCGAATTTAAGCACTTAGTTTGAAGCAACCTTCTATCCTCTCAATTCTGTGTAGTATATTCCCTCAATATAAGGTCTTAGATTACATGAATGGTTAGAAAAATCTCAGGTTCTAAGGGATGGAGGTATGTGCATCAAATAAAACAAACCAAACACATTATGCCCTATTATTTCACCTAATTATTTCATCTAATTTATCCATATAACTGTGTTCTGTCTGTCTTCCATCTCGCTATACTGTCTGCAAAAGTCAAAGAGAGAATGCATGTAGACACATGCAGAGGAAGATAGAATCTGAATAGCATGAAATGTTTGGTACCAAAACATAGCTGTAAACTGGGTTGGGTTTTGGCTTAAACAGCATGTGCAGTTCACCATTAAAGATTGTATCATAAAGCAAATGTGGTAAAAGAATGTTTTATGCATAGCCTGAACTTCCGCATTTTAACAGCTTTTAAAACATGCTTGACATGCAAGTAAATCTCAGTGTATAAATTGCACATGCATTCTGAATTTTGAAAGACTTGCAGTGAAGTCTAGGATCACCGAATGCAAATTCTAGACAGTTTCTGATAACCTAAGCATAAGGAGAATTTTCCTCAATTAAATGTGAAAACTATGGACATAATTAGTACATCTGTTCAGCAAAAACAACATAGCTTTGTCTTATCCTCCACTTTTTATTTTCTGAAGGCAAATCAATTGCACTAACTGAAGATGCATTTAGTGAGCTTCTACATGTACATCCTTACTGCAGGACGTGGTGGGCCTTGATTGTATGAAATGAAAAGCAGCTTTTTTTTTAAAGTACCAGAGGCTATCTCTGCTGAAGTTATAGGAGATGGTGCCTAAAAAATAATTGCCTTGAAATGTCTTATAGGAAAAGTCAGAGCAATGCCAGTCCCCGTAACAAATGTGACCTCTAGATTGCTCCTCTCCAAAACGATCTCCAAAATCTACCTTTGAATTCCCATAATTAAGATTGCAGCAGTATCTAGCCGAGGACTTTTTAATCATCAATCAGCACAATTTCTAATTAATTTCTAAACTATCTATAACCAAAATATTTAGATAGAACTTGCTGAATACATTGTCTTAATGTCCAGTTAACTCCTGCAATGAAACAGTTCTCTCATGCAACATAACTCCATTCCCCTTCCTCATTCTCCTTTGTCTTTTATCTCATGATTCTTCTTTCTTTCCTTGGTAAATGTAAACTCAGTTGCCCATCCTGTCTTTCCAATAGCATTGTTGCGCTTCAGATGCAGCGGTTTTTATCCCCCTTTCTCTTGACAACAGCCCAATTAACTTATCCACAGCAGTCTGAAGAAAGGGTTGAATTGCTAAACTCCTCATGGCAGCCTAAAATCTGGCTCCACTTCCCTCTTGATGACACTGCAAGGCAATCTCACAGAGGTGCTGTGCTGCTTTTTCCCAACAAACCTTGTGAGAGATACTGTAAAGAAAAGCTAAAAATACCCACAGCATCCCTTAAGCCTATCAATTCCCACTAAAGAGAACAGCTTCTTGAGAATTAAGTAGCTACCATAAATCAAAGCAAGGCTAAAACAGTTTTGAAAGGTTTTGAGGCTATCTTGGACTACAAAAAAAAGTAAAGGTTATCTGAAATGTAGCCTCTGTTGCCCTATTAATGCAGACAAATATGATCAACAGCAATTTTTAGTTATTCTTCTAGTTTCATTTTAACTGTTCCCATCAAAAGTCACAAACACATTTTAAAAATCACAAAGCAAGACCAAAAATCAACAACTTTGGCTATTGTTGCAGTATGCAGAATGACTGAAATCAGGACTAGAAGACCACTAGCAAGTAGCAAATTAAATCCCTAGAACTTATGCAGTTCCATCTTCTACTAGCTAACAAAAAGTGGTATACCTGGTACCAGGATCCCCAGTATTTGCAGCATCTGTCATTATGCATCAGGAAACCACAGTCTCCAGTTGGTATTTCCCAGACAGAGGAAGAATGAAAAAATTTCAAACTACCATACATTCTTCTTGAGTTTCCTAATTAGCTCTTGCAGTGCAAGAAATACGAGGAAATATAATTCCTCTTCCACCAAGTAAGAGTCAGCAAGACAATTATATTTATGACATTTCTTGTTGGAGAGGCTTCAAAGAAGATAACAACTTCTAAGGGTACAGACTGAGAAGATGGCATGAACCAATGCACCACACAAATTTTTAAAACCCAAAACCCAAGAGCATCACCAGGGCTCTGATTTTAATCAGGTCTAGCTAATCTCTGCACTAACTGCTCCCTTGAGAGTTTCATCTTATCTCTTCCTGAACGATGCTTGTGATCATACTTTAATAACCATTTTGACAGACTGCTCCACTGTCAAATCTTTCTGTTGGAAAGTTTCTCATTAAATCTAATCTTGATGTCTCTTTTTCCAGTGTATGACTGTTAGCAGCTTATAAAACATCCTTATGCAACCTTATATAAATCTTCCCTCTTTTTTATGATTTCTTTGTGCAGATTTATCAGTTTTCCCCCTCTACTTACTAAAACTATATAAATTACAGTCCTTTACCCTTTCCTCATTTTTTCTTTTTGTGATACAGCACAGTTTCTACCTCTATAAAAAGCAATGAAGGATTTATTTTAAAGAAACACCCATGTTATGCCATATTTCATTCATCTTTTAAGGGTTCAACTTAGAACATGATATAACTGATTCTTGTAAAATCGTTCTTCCATTTTTCTTTTCCTTATTCATCTCCAATGAAGAAATCTACTCGGCAGTTATCATTATTTTTCTTACCTAATTTGCAGCACCTAAGCTAAGCAAACAGAAAAAGTAAAACAGAATGCCAAATATATACACATTAATAGACATAATTTATGCTGCCTATGAATTCATTTAAGAACAGCAAAATACGGTTTTTACAACAAAATGGCCATGTTGTTTCAGAATCCTGCAGGGTGGGTTGAACTGTAGTTTTTAACCTCTGCATGCTCAATAAAAAAGCCAAGGAGTAGGCAGAGGGAGCAGGAATAGGAGGGAATGAGGCCTGATATGCAGCTAGAAAGGTGTTTGGTAGCACCAGTGGCTGGAGGCATCCCGAACTACACAAGCGGGCTGCCACTGCACTAGTGGGCTTCTCCCTGCATGTAAAACCTAAGTACGGCTCTCTCCAGTAAAATTCTATATTGGGCCGGGCTAAGACTCTCTCTGTATGTATACATACATACATACATACATATATATATATATAAAAAAAACACACACAAAGTATTCTGAAAGCCCTCATTTGCTCTGAAAGCAAAATCCATTGCCAACTACGGTAGTCATGTAGTCATCCCCACTAGATGACAGATTGAAAAGCCCAACATTATGAGCTGCTGAGACTCTCCTCTGGGTGGGAACAGCTTTTCTAGAAAGACCAGTTGGACAGAGGTCAGAAAATTTCTTAGCCTGCATAGTTACCAAAAAGGAATTATTTAGGCCAATAGTGCAAACATACAGAAAGCATGAAAAGTATGTGGGGAGGTTGATACATGTAATGGAAAAATACTATAGATGCATTGAACTTTGCTTTCCAGAACAGCTGAAGACTGAAAAGGAAGAGAGACAGGCCTGGCCTCATGGTAGACATGGTAGACCTTGGTTTTCTAGAACAGAGGTTGAGGAAGCAGACAGTGCTGAACACAGAGAAACATAAAGCTTTTGCCTGCTTTATTGCTAGTCTGGCACCCCTCTTTTGGACCTTTGGGTGCATGATTTTTTTTCTTGTCTGTGCTCATTTCAATGTTCTTCCCTAATTTTAAAACCCCAGAGTCACAGCTTCTCTTCCTTGTGGGAGAATTTCATGCTGGGGGAGCATTGCCCTCCTGCCTGGGGAACCAGGAGCAGCTCCTGGCAAGGCTCTGCCATGTCAGGAGGTCTCAGCAGAATGTATACAGGTCATACACTTCACTGACCCTGAGGCACAGGTCAAAGTCTATGCTATCCTTGATATCTACTGTAAATTATTAACTCTTTTCCTGAATCCTTAAGAACACTGGACTGATAAGAAACTCCTTTATTCCTAAGCTTTAACCTCTCTATTACAGGCAAACATGTAATAGAATCCTTTTAGTAACCTCACCAAACTCTATTCTAAAGTTACATTTCCATGAAAAAAAATAAATATTGCTGGACATGCATCACAATTGTACAAAAATACCATTGCAGCAGCAATAAATACTCTTTAAATTCACCAAAAGAAAGCGAAGTCTGTGATCTGTTTTCCTGGGCTGATCTCAAGAAGGGCAGTTTTGCAAGGGTAGTTTTTAAACCAGATATTTTCACATGGGCCCACCAGATTACATAACATATATTGCTGCAAACAGTAGTTTTCAATGGCCTGTTTTACAGACTTTTTTTTCTTTTAAAATAAACACACTTTTTGCATTCTTTAAGATCTGCAAACATGATGATTATCCTAAAAGGTATGATAATCTCTCCCAGTGTTTTTCCATCTCTTCAGTGACTTGCCATGGGAGATAATTATTTGGCAAGCACATTTTGTCACTCTTGCCAAGAGTGTCAAATATAGAAGTCAAGAAGACTTTGCAGGTTACTGCTCTAGTATACAGACTCCTAATGTATGCCAGAAGTCCAATGAGCATAAAACTGTCTTCACAAAAGCTTGATCAAGACACAACATGAAAATGTTCCAGTCTCTCTTAAATATTTCTGAGAAATTTCCTCCCCATTATTCTTTTTTCAGTTTACAGATTATAGTAAAAAAGACTTTTACATTTGCTAACTTCTCTTTACAAGTTTTAGGATCTCACCAGTAAGAAAAGCAACAGGTAATATCATAATGTCAGTACTTGAACTGAAGAAATATTATTCCATAAAGATAATTAGCCAGATCTCAGACCACTGGCACTCTGTCTGTAGTCTCATGACACAACATCTCTGCGACACTGTCACTGTAAGGTATTTCCTCCCTTCTCCCTTCTTGCTCTTCATGCATTCCCTGACACACAGTGCACTCTATCCTCTGTTGCAGTGGTACTTTTTATGTGGACCAGCTGTGAATTTTATCTGGGAAACCGATCTAACTTGGAAAAATAAAAAAGTCAAAATAGATGATGACTAAGAAAAATAAACCTAGCCACATTAGTTGCTTGATCCAATTTATTCAGCATCCATGCAAATGATCTGCACCAGTGTACTTAAAAGGTGGTATATCTTGCATGCAAAAATACCTGAAGTGGACATTGCTGCATATGCAATAGAGATTAAACCTCCAGCCTCAGACTACTTTTACCATTGTCAGTTATTGCAAGGACAAAGCTTATTGTTGGACACTAATGTTAAATAAAAGATGTTTCTGATAATACTTGTTTCCTTGGCTGTCCACCAAAGAGGGAGAGAGGGAATTACTACATATTCATCAAAAGCTACCATAAAAATTTAAAAGTCCTTTTAGTGTAGGATAGAGTCACGAGGCTGTTCTGTGATTAGCAAAAGATGAGTACAATTCCACAGATTTTACAAGAGCTATTTTTACTGTTGTTTGTCTTTTAAACAACTTTCTTAGCAAACTGCTTAGTCAGAAAACACAGTATGTTTTTGTTGCGCAGTGTACACTCAACAGGATGGCTTCAGTGGAAAGAAACTTCCAAATATTTTTTCTGAAGGAACTTGTGTTCAGCAACCACTTTCACCTCTGTATCCCATCCTGGTTTGTTCTTTTTGGTTTTTTTAATGTGAGAAAAGCCATTCAGCATTCTTTCCACTCTAAACCAAAAAGCTAGGATGCACTTTCGCATTCAGTTTTTGAGAGGAAAGGAGCTGAATGCGTCTCAGGAGCAGTATTTTTGTCATGGTGCAGATTTCGAAGCAGCTTTAAATATACAACAGACATGGCCTTATTTGACTTACAACATCAAGATTAAACTTCCTTCCCTCCTAAGGGTAGTTTAAACTACCAGTAAGACTTGGTCTCAGGCCACATCAGCAAGATGGTTATTTCCAGAATTTGCTTTCAGAGGCAGATGTTGTGTTGGACATACCAACAGCACAGATGCAATAGGAATAAGAAAGCCTGTAGGGATCAGAAAGGCCCCAGGAATTACGTATCATCACTGGTGATAATGTATGTATGTATAAACATGCAGTCACCAAACAGCAGATATGTACCAAATCACTCTTGCTATCACTTAAAACTGATTCTCTGAAGAATTGTAACACTTCTATCCCATTGAATTTATGCATGTTTTGCTCTGATTAACACAAGCCCAATATTTATTCACCAAAGTCAAGAATCAAAATACGTTGGCTGCTCACTCCTGCATATTTGCGATAAGCAAGTCACATTAGTGTAAAAAGCAAGAATTAGTGCTACAGATTTAAAAGCCATACTTTTAAAATACTTTTTTTTTTGGCAATTAATGGAACAGTTCTGTGACTATTTAATCAGGCACATTAGCTTTCTGTCATCACTTGTGACTAAAATAATCCAGTTGATAAATACTGCTGGGTTTCAACAGTTTAGGAGCATAGCTTTTATCTATGGACAGCCATGCACAGCAGAAAGTGCAGCTGCCATTAAAGATGCCCTTAAAGGGCAGCAAGAAAAAAAATCCTGACATCTTGCTTGCTGTCAGGAGAAACTGCAGGTTTTTTTCTTCACATATTTATAGTATCTATCTTACAACTAGTAGAAATAAAGCAATAAAAGGGAAATAAAAAAATGGGCATTTAAAACTATCACTGAAAACACTGGTCAGACATGAATTAACTTCCAACCTTCTTCTGGTCAGCCTTCTTTTTGATTATCAAAATCAGTATGAAACAAATTTTTGTAATTCTGATAGATTTGCACCCATAGAGGTACCCGTAAAGCAGGCCTTGAACTTGAGGTCATGGCTCCAAATGGGTCTACAGCAGTTACCAGTGGAGCAGCAATCACAGTGGGAACAAAGCTGGCAAGCAGGAATGGACTGCGATTTCAACAGCAATTCCATACCTTCCAATGACAGAGCTGCAGTCAGTCTACTTCATTCTAGTTTTCCACTTGTCTTTTCTGCTTTACGTGTGTCAAGGGCATATATAAGATACTTTAATTAGAAAAGAACATGATCATGCAGTTTTTAAGTTATTTAGGTTTGTTTTGGACTTAGTGCAAGGTGTCCCTGCCTGTGGCAGTGGGGATGGAACTTGATGATCTTAAGGTCCTTTCCAACCCTAACTATTCTATGATTCTATAATTCTATTTGGATCCATGCTGAACACAGCAAAGTGGATACACTTGAACAGTAGTAACACTTCAGGCTCTATAAACATCTAACATCTAGAAAATTAGCGTGTACTCTCTCTGCATGCTATTACTAGCATTACTTCTCACAGGGAAAACTCAAATCTGGTAACACTGTGTTCTTTTGGTTAGCCTCTTTTTAGCAGACAAATACAAATCAGTTATTTAATTCACTTCCACACTGTAGCGTTTCCATCAGCTTATGTAAACAAATCATTTCACATCATAATCTGTGAAGTGTCTAACGGAATTTAAATGCTTTTATTGAGATTCCATGCAATTATAGACATAGGCAGTACTTCATTAGAAACAGTTATATTTCATTCTCCTTTCCCTTTTAGGAAATCTCATGCTTTCTTCTGGTTACCTTGATGACACATTGCATTAACTTTGTTGAAACTATGTAAGCTTGCATTTTTTATTTTTATTTTTTTTCTGTCTATAATCCTGAAATGAAACGAGTTGGTTTTCATATGAATTATGTTCTTACTTATTTGTTATTCTAGTTACGTATTTCTATAGCAAAACGCTGAACCTGGTATAGCTGAAGGTACAGATACATGGATTGTATAACCTGGTGAAAATTGTCCCTACTGAAGAAAACAGCAATCTATTCTTCAAACACAATTTTGCAAAATAATTAAGCCTTACTATTGCATAGTATATTATTATAGTATTATAGTATTGTCTCTATTCAATTTGGTTTTGCTTATGTATGAATTGTTTAAGTACATCCTTACTTAGCAGCTACATACTACGTTTAAAGGGAAAATAGCCTCCACATCAACTTCTCTTTGTGTAACAGAGTAGCTTATATCTTCTACTTAGTTAAAGCCCGGTTAGGACACTGGAGAAGAACAAAACATAGCTCCCTTCTTTCTTTCTTTTCAGGAGTCTACACTGATGATTCACCAACAGTTCATCAGCTCTTACAAGGGCTGTTCGGAACAAAGGCTCTTCCAAGATCAGGCAGTCTGTCCCACCCATGTTCCTACTCATCCAGGTTAGTATCCCTGACAGGCTATCTTCTCCAAGGCAAGGCAGGTTACCTCCAAATCCATATAAAAGAAGGTTACTGAGTACAAGAGGACTTTCAGCATCTTGTTGCAGGTTGGAAGCTCCACTTCCCTCCAAACTGTTCCTTTTCACTGCAGATGTGTAATCCATTCTTTGCCGAGAATTTCTTAACTCATTTCCCCCAAATGATCACGGGAGTCTGCCCCATAATAGGACCTTATTAAATGATTAATTCCCACTGGAGAGCTTTCCATTTTGTTTTGTTTTAATTAGCAACTTGGTCATGAACTTCTGTCCAATTTTTATTTACTTAGATCCCCTTCTAGTTTCAGTCCTGAATATGGGTTTTGCCTGTTTCTTCACAAGACAAGAAAAATATTCCTGTTTTCTGTCCTGCGAGAGATTTACACATTGTAGAGTATATACGAAAGTTGATTTAATAGATCTGGGATATTTGGCATACTCTTTTGATTTTAACTAGACAAAGAGCTTTTCTACATCCTCTCTTGCCAAAATCTTAACAGCAAATATTGATCTTTCCAAAGAAAAAATATTTTCATTAATTTTATTGGTCGTTTATCTCTTCCATGACCAACAGACAGAGCTATTCTATATCTTTCTTGATTTCTTAATGAAAAGCAACCTTTTCATTTCCTGTCATCTTCAAGGAAGATGATTCTACTGCCTTCCTCTTTAAACTGTTAAAATTGGAAGAAATTTAAATTAAAACCAAAGAAATGTAAGTTACAGATTTGACAGTTCCTAAGGCTAAGAATGCATTTTGACTTCTTATAAAATATATTCTGTAACACTTATTCTACCTGCTTATACCAGAGTACTGTCAGGTTCTTTCCTTCAGTGTTTCTCTTATGGTAGCTGATACAAGGGAATGGTGTGGAATAATAAATAATGGTCTGCTGTCTTCTAACCTTACGTAAATATTTACAAGAAATATACAGGTCCCATTCTCCACAAGAATCCAGTAAAGAAGCTGGATTCTGCTCAGACCTTCCAGGATCCTTCTACATATATCTGGTTTTGTACCAGCTTCTCCCACTATTCTCAGTGGATAGGTGAGACAGAACTGAGCTTGACTACACTGATCTACAAACAATGACAGTTATCCGAGGAGCCTAAAATACAAACATAAATGAGATGAGGTCCCAGTTGCTCTGACCCGGGAACTAACACGAATTATCTCTCTCTGAAGGGTGGAGCTGTAACAAGTTTCTGGTATTTCCCAGCTCTGCCGATCTACACCAGTTACAAAGACTAAAAAAAAGTAAAACAAAATAGAAAGAAAGAAAAATCCAAACAATAACTTGTTCTGGAATATGAGACATTAACATAAATCATTTAACTTAAATGTGGTCTCATCGGTATAATCTCACCATATAGCCAATGGCTTTGTGTTAGAGAATGCTTTTGGATAGTTCTTATCTATTATTGCTCATTTTTCACCTTTTCTATTTGACTTGCTCTCTAGCACTAGGCAGACATCCACCAAATTAAATATTATATCATAGATATGGTAGTGTTTATTTACAGAATAAGGGCTAAATGAGTATTATTAGTAATATTTTCCAATTTTTCACCAAGGACACAAAGATCTACGTCTGCAATTTAAAGCTAAAATGATTTATTTCTGCCTACTTTTTAAGTTCTAAATGATTGCATTAATCTTCCTTTTTCCTTCTCAGAAAGTTTTAGGTTTTTTTCCCTCACTTTCCAAACCTTTGCGATTTCATGTTTCCAGAACAGGCTTTATCTCTTATTCCTCTGATCTTAATGCTCTCCATTCAACAGTTCAACAAAATCAGTCTTTCCTGGAATTACCTGTATTCAAGGAACTGACAGCAAGTATTAGCGGAAGGCTAACAACATAGCAAGCATTGTAACAGTAGTATTGTTGCATATGTGGCAGTTTTTTCTGATGTCTGACAGTCTTGGCCTTACAACTGAGACATAGCTGCTTCAGTTGGTATTTTTTCTGTCTTGCTTTTTTTTTCCGTATTTCTGAGAAGCTGAGAATCTCATGTTCTCGCTCAGCTGCTACAGCTTCACGCCTTAATGTCAGCTGTGTATGCATCTCAGTTCTATTCTTGTTGTGTATAGCAAAATGGTAGCACAGCAATTTTCATAGCATGTGCTGAAGGCTTCTGTGGCCTTAGAAAAACTCCAAATTTAACATTGTTTTCTACTTGTGTTATTTCACTTCCTGCAATAAACTGGTCAAATTTTCCATGAGTAAGCCCTTTAATAAAACATTTCCTTCCAACTTTGAGATTTCTTAGTACTGCTGAAATTTCTCACACACTGTGAGAAAACTATTGACAGAAACTTTCATAACAGTAATACCTCAGTTCCAGGCATTGTATTACAGGGAACACACTGTGTAGTGCCTTATATGTTTCATTTTCATTTATACCATAATATTTAGGGATGGGGCAGCTGATCATCAGCTCCTTGATGTCTCTGATAATTGCTTCATGCTGCTATAACTATATCCATGCTACAATTTTATGTAGAAGCTACCCTGGAGGGCTGCAAACATTTCAGAGGTGCAGTCCGAATCTCAGCAGCTGTTTTACAAATCATAATTGATTTACTAGCCTTAACTGTGGCTTGTGTTGCAGGTTTTAACCTTAAAGAAGTAATGCATAGTACAAGAGCAATTTCATCCTGGCTTTATTTGCTTATTTTTCTGTTATTGTGATCTACTTTTTAATCTCCTTCTACTGTTACAATCTACTTTTTCAATCCAGAAATAGGCAGGGTGATATTGCCAGCACATTCTGCTGCTGTACACTTTTGTCTATGCAGCTCCTGCATTAGACTGTTTCCAGTCTGACCTGGATAACAGCAAGTCCTGTTAGTACCATTTGCAGGCCACACTGCTAGTGTGTTGTCACCATCATCCAGGAGCGCTTGCCAGTATCCAGCTGATTACAAGACTTGAGTGTATTTCTACTTTTATCTGGTCGGGCACAGATAATAAGATCTTTGTTTAAGCTTTAGAGTCTGCCCTGTGAAAACACATGGCTTGTCTTGCTTCTCCGAGGTTATTATGATACCGTTCAGAAATGGGATCAAGTACTCTGCAAAATATTCAGACACCACCACTGCCCCACCCCTAAGAAAAAAAGAAAAAAAAAGAAATGCAGTCAGGTCCACTTATTTTATCCTATGGGCATCTGAGATGAGCACAGACTGGCTCAGATTTTATAATATAGCATAGCTATAAAGCTGAAGAACATTTATCAAACATTTGTGTCAAGTGCCACCCCTGACTAGGAGCCAAAGGAGGACTTGATTTGAGATTCTTCTGTCTGGTACATTCCAGTAAACACAAACAGCTGTCCACTTGCACATGCTGAAAAGTGCATAACAGATATGTTGTGATAAACTTTTCCACTGTATAGAATAGCCATTATATCACAGAACTGTTGTAAGGGACCCTAGGAGATCACCTACCATAGGCAGGGACACCTTCCACTAGACCAAGTTGCTCAAAGCTCCATTCCAGAAAAAGCTGGTAATGTTTCCATTTTCTAAGTTAAAGCTAATCATCTGTTCAAATGCTGAATATGACTGTTTCTCCACACTAACTTGGAAAAGAAAAACCAATTTCTTTGCATGTCCAGCAAGTACACTTCTCCAACTGAAATATTTACTTTTCTTGCGGAAGAAACTTTCAAGACATCTGTAAAAGATTTCAATTTGAATAATAATTGCTTGAAAGTATTCTTATTTTCTTTTTTTGTGAAAAGAAGTGGTGAGCATGATCTCTGAGACACTTGGGGCTCTTCGTTATTTGATAAAAACCCAAGAATTCCTGGAAGTACCATGTACACACCACAATTTGCAGAAGATGCAATCTGATCACATGGGCTGTGAGCTATGAAACAAGGGAGAGGATAAGGGCATCATCACGAAAATAGGAGCCTGGAAAAGTTCTGAGATGTGAAAAGAAGGTAGACCATTTGGTGTAAGCCTTTAGAAGTGAACCAAGAACACTACAAAGGAGGGAGCAGAGAAATGGCATTAGCACTGAGTGTTCTAATGTTGCTACTATGGCACTGACCAGCAGGGCCTGCGTTGTAGAAGTCCATTGCAAGAATCTCTCTCTACAAAAGTCAAGCCTTTATTTTTTCACAAACTAAGCATAATCTCTGGTCTATTTATGAGCACTACAAAAGTTTTGGGGAAATTAATAAAAAATGTTGAAAGTGTTGGTAATTTTATTACTCTCTACTAAATTCCATGTTTGGCTGTAACAGGTGAGCATCCTATCTGAAGTAGCAGCCATTGCTAATCCTTGTACTGGTTGCTTCTAAAGCCCAAATTGTAGCAACTCCACTGAACAGGCAACAAGTTCATATAAGACAACAATGTAAAGATATCAAAAAGTTAATAAATATACAAACATTTCAGTAAAGAGCAGTCATTGTTAATTTATTAGATAGTCTAACTACTAGTAAAATACATTATAATACCAGCATTTGGAAATCTGGATAACTTACTCAACCTTGTAAAAGACAGAATATTTTAAGATAAAAGGCAATCCTTTAAAAGATTCTAGAAACACTTCATCACAAATCCCAGAAACAGTGTCACTGACACTCAATCTTTCCCTCTCCCTGACAATTTTCACCACCTGCTTTTAGCTAAAGTACAAGCCAAGTCTTGAAAACTGTAAATGACAGGGAAAATTCTACATATCATGTAAGCTGCATCTCACAGCTACCAGACGTTCCAGCTGGGAAACCAAATCCTTACTCTTACCCACACTTACAATAGGAGGCACCTTACCAGATTTCTCTCTAGACAGCTATTCCTGATTAGATCATGTCTCCGTTCAGCACCCTGTCATTTTGTAGATCAGAGCTGCAATATACATAGACTGTTTCTCACCAGCAAGCAGGTAAGTTCGTTCTACGTCCTAACGGTAGATTAAAGTCATTAAAGTTATTTTAAGTCCTTTAGCTTACCTGGGAACTAGATGGATAGGCAGCGTGAGCTAGCCAGACTCCCAAGGCACACTTCCGCACTATGCACACATTCTGCTACCAGCCTTACACCCATTAGTCATGTTACCCCTTTCACAGCACGGGGGCCTGCCAGTGATGGCAACTGCCTGACTATATCCTCATTATCTGACAGGCCCTGTGTGGGTGCTTGCAGTTGAAGTGGGTGGGCAGAAACGGGCTGGGGAAGGGGCAGGGGGGCAGAAAGGGAAAGCCCATAGGCATAGCTGGGCATGGGAGAAGGGTGCAGTTCAATGCAGGTAAATTGGGCTCTGTAAGGTCTAGCAGCACATTAGAGATAAGGCCATTTGAAGCAGTCAGGACTATTTTTTTCTCATTCCCCTCTGCAACAGCAGGCAGTGATCTCACGCTCCTAAGACAGACTCAAGAACAAGGTTTAAAAAACCCTTGAATTTTCAGGCCACAGATGCTACCCATGTCCAAATTCAAAGACAGGCATAAAGTTTTCCTTTAACAGCAAAGGATACAGAAGCCATTACATTTTCATGGCTGTTCATAAAAGACCCCAGTCTCAAGACCCCTGTAAGAACTATAGCAGCACTGAGATTTCTGAAGGAGAGTCAACTGGAAAACAAAATATCGTCAGCATCCATATGAATGTCAATTCTGCAAAATTCACAGCCTTAAAGTGAAAGTTTTACATATGTGCATGAAAATAATGTATATATATTTTATATACATTACATATATATATAAACCATACATACTCTTACCGTGTATATGTTTATATAGATAAACTGCTGGCCAATCTTTACTGCATCTATCAGATTTTAAGAAAATGAAAGCAGCCTCAAAATACTAATGCTCGTGCTGGGATTGCTCAGACTTTGACTGTGGCAAATCTACAGAATCTATATGCATAGCTCATATAGGCCTTATAAGAATTGATTAAACTGATGATCAGTTGTCTGTCAGTCATGATGATGCACAAATACCAAGTAATCAGAACTAACTTCATAGTTACAGTTAAGAACTACTTTTTATACAAAGTATGATCATTTACCTAGCGGTACTGAGGGATTAAAAGGAGTTTTTTTGAATTTGTTTGAATAGGTGCATCTACCATAAGCTACAGTTACACTTACTCCTAGCACATGATGTTTGAAATCTCAAACAGCCACGAGTCTAAGATACCTATGCAAACCCTATTGAACTGCATCTCAAATATTCTGGTCCCCAGATGTGAGGTTATCACTGTAGAATTTTTCTCCCTTTAGTTGCAAGAAATAATTGTGAAAACTTTATCTGAAGCACAGATGAATGTTCCCAAGTAGGAAAACTATTAATAATATTATTATTATATATATTATAAATAACTAGTTTTTTCTAACTACTGAAGTAGTTATTTCAGTATTCAGAGTCAAATGCCTGCTTTTCACAGACCACGCAAGACAGAAGAACAACAGCAGCAGTGAAATAAACTGCTAGGATTTCCCTCCTAGTTCGCACAGAACAAAGTTTTGTTGCTGACTCAGAACTGATAATGAATGAGATACTGTTCAGATAGGCCTGTAAGTCACAATTCAGCCAAACATGTAATTTAAGCATAGGCCCCAGTTAAGCAAACAAACCATCTTTCCATCCTAAGTATCTGCAGAGGTTATTGATACCCACCACTATTGCTTGCACATGATACTAAAGAGCCATTTCTGATGTAAAGTTCAGATACGTGCTTCTGCCATTAAAAAGGAGGTCCCACTATTTGTTCAAAACACTGCTCCTACCTGCACCTCCATAGACAGGAGATCAACATTGTGGGTTAGGCTAGCCCACTGGTGACTGAGCTAGAAATTGAAACATTGCAATTCAATAGCTTGAGCTTGTAGGCAAATTGTGACACACTGGTCTGTTTCAGACATCTGCTCTGAGGAGTATGTGTCTGCAAGATCCATGCTGATCAGCACATCATGAAAGTACAGGACAGAACCCACTGTGAAGATACGTGCCTCTTAAGTCTTAAGATGACATCCTCTGAAATTTCATTTCCTCATGAAACATTTCCTCTCCATTGCTTGCTGTAAGCAGAGTCTCATACACCAGCTCTGCATCCACATCTACTGAAGCATACAAGCACCCATACCACATCAGCGTATCACATCTAACTAGCCCAGGCCTGCACACACACACACATCAGAGCCACAAACCACATTGAAGAAAACTTGCCAGTATGCAACCCACCATTTACCATACAGATAATCCCCTGCTGATAAATATGCATATATATATTACATATCCATGTATGACATGCAACAAGCCCAACCTCAATAAAACCACACTATCTACCCCATGCAAGCCTGTGCCTCGGTGCATAAACAGCCCGCCCGTGTGTCACGCAATACTCCTACACACACTGCTTGTACCTCTTGTTACCCCTGAAGAGCTCAGGCTATTTCAGGCCTGGGACTCTGTGGGGGGCTGCATGTGTGGGGGGCTGCATGCTCACATGTGCAAGAAACGTGTGAACATGAAGTGTCTAAGAGTGCATGTACATGAATGTGTGACTGCATAAATAGTGTGTATGAATGCCTACAGGTGTGTGAGCCTAGTGTGACTGCTAGTGTGTGCATGCATATGTGAAAGTGGCATATATATATATATGCGCATGCATAGCTCGTGTGAGCATATGCATGGGTCACAGCATGCATATAAAAGACTATATATGGCGATGTGTGGAGTGTTGTGAATAGATGCATCAGTGCCTAGCTCTAGAGTGTGACTTTATACACCGGGTTGCAGCGTGTGTGTCAGTTTCTCTGTCTGTGTGTATGTTAATATGCGTGTAGTGCATGTGTCAGCTCCTCTGTGTGTCTGTGTGTGTGCAGTGTGTGTGCACTGTGTGTGCACGAGTGTAATGCACGTGTCAGCCCCTCCGTGTGTGTGTTAGTGCGTGGGCCTGCCCCTATGGTGCACGCCTCTACCCACGGTAATGCGTGTTCGTGCACCTGCCCCCGGGTGCCTGTGAGTCCCGAGGGTAGCATGCTACCCTGTTGCGTGGCTGTCCGTCAGTCCCTAAGTGAGGATGCGTGACGAGCGCAGGCCGTAGCCCACCGCCGCGGGCCCGCTCGGGAGGGGAGGGGGTGGCGCCGGTACCTGCCGAAGTGTCCCAGGGAGTCGAAGAGCAGCTCGGAGCCGAGAGCCATGGCGGGACGGCAGCAACACGGGAGTCTCCGTGTCGCTATCCCGGCGGCGTGGAGAAGGGGCACCTTCTTTCCTGTCCAGTCCCGTCCCCTGCCGTGCTGCGCACCGGAGGGGTCCAGCGCCCCGCCCGCCGGCCCGCGGCGAGGGCGGTGTGTGCGGCCCCTCCGCGTCAGCGGGCGGGACCGGGGGCAGGCATAGCAGTCTCTGTCCCGCTGCCAGCCGCCACTCGCACGGAGCCGGTCCGCGGCGGGGCAGCCGGCGGCCGCGCTTGCCTGAGCATGGGCTGCGGGGCGGGGCGGGCGAACCTCTGCGGTACGTAACTAATGTACCCCTTCAGAGCTCTCGCTCTTGAGCGAGCGGTTCGATCCCTCGCCCAGACCGAGTGCCTCGGGCAGCCCTCTCTGAAAGGTGGGTCTCTGCCCACGCCGCAGCGCGGCATCTCTGTTTAACACAAATGAAAATTAAAGGAGGCAATTGTATGCTTGCATCTTCCTGTGGCAATCATGTATAATCGAGTGTATTTAGGCTCTTGCGTTATTTCATATGGATGTTTTCAATTAGAGGAAGGTATAAACAATTTTTTCCTCAGTACATTATCTCACTGTTAATTATTTTTAGTAGCCTTATAATCTGCTCTGTTATTCGAACATATTACATGTTTGTTTTCCAAAGTTATAGCGCACAATGTAAAATGATATAATTTAATAAAGGTAAAATATGTCATCTGTCCTGTATGTGTATGACTGACATTAGTACTCCAATTTGTCACAATGCCTCAATTATGTTTGGACTTACTTACTTTTCTGTCTTACCCAGAGTAGGCCAAGATAATAAATTTGAACTTGGTTAAGGATTAGCAAAGTGGGTTACAATGAGAGGTCGTTGTGCTTATTTAGTGGGTTTTGTTGGAACAGCTAGGCTCGAGCAGCCCAGTCACTCTGGGCTCTGAGAATTAGGCAAGATACAGAAAAAACTGGTGGAGGTGCAGCTCTCATATTTAAGGTTTTTCCTCCCCACAGCACTTGATTTTCCGTCTCAGTAGATCAAAGTTCAAAGTTGTCCCTGCTCTGAGTAAGGAGATGGATCAGAGGCTGTCCAGAGTCTTCTTCCAACCTAAATAATTTATGATTCTGTGATGAGACGCATTTCCAGCAGATTGCATGAGCTCCTTCTGGGCTGCCCTACTGAAAAACACAGGGAAAAAAAAACCAAACCAAACAAACAAAACCACAAGACAAAAAACCACCCCCCAAACCCAACAAAATCGAAAAAGCCAAGTCAATTCAATCTTATTATATTCATAACTTCATTTTTAGGAAGCACAGAAAAAATTAAGAAGTAACACCCCTGCTAAATCACCAGAAGTCAACCTTCCTTTTCCAAAATACCACCCAAATACTTCCGCTACCTCACAGGCTGTCAGGCTCCACTGTTTCACACGGGAAATGTGCCTTTAAGAGGCTCTGGCACCAAGCAAGCGCTACAACTGTTCCTCTGCACAGAGCAGATGTTGGGCCTTTGGGTGACAATCTGTTCCAATGTAGATCTGGAAAAGCAGATGTTCCTCAGGCTCCTTGGCTCCCAGTGACTCCTGACCAGACCAGCAAAATGAGCAAGCATCATGTTACACAACTAGGAATCCGAATAATAAGTTCAGCAGAGGATTGCTCCTCACAGTTACCATGTTGTTAGACCCCTCACCTCACCTCACCCAAGAGCTTTGAAGACATCGGTGCTTTTGACAATGCTCCCCATACATCTTTGTGCATCTACAGTTTTAACACAGAGTCTAGATTTTGTTGCAGTTACTTTCTTAGGGAGTTTGTTGCAGTTATCTTCTTAGGGAGTTTGTTGCAGTTACCTTCTTAGGGAGTTTGTTGCAGTTACTTTCTTAGGATGTGTAAATTAGTAAGTCTAAGGACAGATTTATTTGCTTCCAGTAAGATTTTTTTAATTGCTTGGGGTTTACCTTGTAAATATAGCATTAAATTTAATCACCCTGGGTTTTTTCTGGAGAATGTTTTCCAGGTTTGAAATGGTATGTGCTTGCATGCAGCACTGGTACTTTAACACAGTCTGTCTTTCTCCAAAGAGCCACACTAGCTAAACAGTTATTTGCAAAACCAAACACCAATGAATAGTAAACATTCCAGCTAAATACTGCATTGCTACTCATTTGCCTGGTTTTAGTGTCTTGTCTCTTACAGCAAGTAAATTCATCAGCTTTCAACAGCATTATGGTACAGGGAATATCTATTTTTGGTGTAAAAGTCAAGCAGGAAAGAAACAGATAAATCCCTTTCAGCACCTTTTTTTTTTATATATATATATATACCTAAAATGATCCCATAAATAGTTTTCTTTCTGTGGAATCTCTCATAGGCAACCTTGCACACATTTCTCTCTCTTCTTGCCTTTGATAATATCATGACTTCACTGCCCATATCAGAGTTAAAAAAGGAAATTTGTATTCACTCCTATTAAAGTTAATAACAAACTCCCACATGCCTCCATTTGTAAAGGTTATTAATGTAATGTCTGCAATGTCTGCTCTCTTAAACATGTGGTGATCACAAATTTGCCTTGTTCATTTCAAGCCTGAAAAGATGCTCAACATGCTTTAAGCCTGCCTTCCTCCTATCCTGTTACACCAGTGCTACATGAAGCAATAACTATGCTTTTAGACCCTCTTCACTAAGTTGTTTTTCACTAGAGTCACCTAGAAATAGTCATAGGACAGTTCACATAGACTACACGTCTCTCTTTCCAAAGGATTGTGCTGTGTGATAAACTCTGTGCTACAGAAAATACAGGGAACATCTAAAGAAGTGAAAGATACCTATAATTAAAATGTGCGAGACTATATATACCCAAGCTCTGCTTACTCCAGAATTTCAGGGCTTTTATTAGCAGAAGAAACTGAAAGGAGGTTATGATCCCTTTCCTATAACGTCTTTGCAAACCACTGGGATGGAAAGATTGAGGGTGTCCACAGCAGACAACACTCTTCAAGGCATTCCAGAGGTTTCAAGTGTTGGTCTTTTAATCCTGTAAGGGGAATGTGTAATGGCTCATCACAAGGAAACCTTCAGTACAGGTTTAACCTAATTTCTGGCACTCACAAGCAGGCTGTTTTTCAACTGAGCCATTTAATATTGCACAATCCTTGAGGAAAAAGTGATCTTAACTTGTCATGGAAGAAGACACAGTTTACAAAATGTTCTCCTCCAGTTTGTCATTCCCACTAGGAAAAATCTGACATCTACTGGCAAGGGCTGTTCCTGGTCTCCCTTTTTTTAAGTCAGATTATAGTATCACCAAAATATGAGAGGTATATGAGGAACATGCCTGTGACATGGTTCTGATACATTCATACATGAACACTAAGCTTCAAATTACAGCTGAACCTTACACACCAAAGTGGTGTGGATGGCAGATAACCAGTAGTGTTGTCAACAGCTTTCCATGGACTCTCCATAAATGAAGCTAGTTTCTGACCCATCTGTTTCCCCACTCACTTTGACAAGGCTTGTACCCCACAATGAGGAGCAGTATTTACAGGGAGTGCAGGAACTGCAGCTGTGCTGAGCAAGAAACACAAATCATCTTACTGCTGCCCCAAGAACTCGTGTCAAGCGTGCAGATGGAGTCCGTTCCTTAGAGTTCTCCCATGTCTGTTTTTCTCACACTAGTGAAAAAAACTCGCTGAAGTCAATCGCAGCATAGCTTGAATGTAACATTCTCACACCTCCTGTCATGAAGTTACCCATTTCTCTTCCTTTCCAAGGAAAACCTGCAGGACCATTACAAATGCATTTATCAATGAAAACACAATGGAATCTTCGAAAGAGTAATCCTCAAATGAGTCTTACTTGCATAAATGCTTGTCAACCATTGAATTGCTGGTGTTGAAAAAAGCTTGCAGAAATTTTGTCTTCACTAAAAGCAGGGAAGTAATGCAGAGTTTTTGTCTTCTGGGAAGTAAAGTAAGGCATTGTATGAGTTTTACTTCAGTGGTTTTGGGGTTTTGCAATGAGATTTCAATCACCTGTGTATCATTATACACTTAACAGACTTAAAAACATGGTTAGTAGTGCAGCAAGTAGGTTGATAGAGCAGATAAAGAATATGCACCCAACTATGCAAAAACTTTTGTGATTCTCCTGAACTGTAAGGAAGCCTGCAATTTGCTGTTTCCTTATGACACTCCAAGTATTTTCTCATCAGCCTTAAAGAACTATGGCCAGAGCCAGAGTCATAACCTCTCTCTAGTGGGAGAGTGTTTTTTCAGCAGCTGCTACATGACAAAGAGGCTCAATACACCTTCTTTTCCTGCTTGCTGCTACTCAACCAGCAGGTCAGGTAGGCAAGAGGCAGTTGTAGCACTCCAAAGTAATTTGCTATGGCTTTGGCTGTATTTTTTCTTCCACTGTCTCCTGAATGGGACTTTTGAATAATCACAAGATACTCTTCTAGAGAGCTCACTCAGGATATATATTCAGTGCAATAAAGGCCCAGACAGGATTTTAGAAGCCTAGAGAGTGTCTCCTAGTTGTACTATAGACAGCTGCAAAGATGCATCCAAGCATGATACTTCAGGGGGGGCTACTTCAGTTTCACGTTTTCAAGAGCTCTTCCTCCACAGTATCCTTTTGTCTGGAGTTATTCCAGCCATACAGATGGTGAATGCATGTGACCAGAGTATTTCATCATGGAAACTTTCTTTACTGATCCAATATGAATAAACACCCTTTGTGAATAATCTAAAAAGGATTCAGAAGTTCAGAAAAGCAAGTTGAATGTGCAGGAAAACAATGAGAACTTTACAAGTCATTACTCCATATAAACTCTTTGGGGTAACAGAGGCCCACTAGTCTAAAAGGAATTTGGCAATGAGAATTTATCTGAAAATAGTTTCCATTTTGGACTACAGCTACAGGGTGTACAAATAGACTTTGCCTTCTAGGGAAAGCAGGAGCTAAACTCTTACGATGTCTTTTCAATAGAGTTCTTCAGGGATGCCTTATAAAAGTCAGAGAAATACAATCAAAATCTTAAAAATACATTTAGCAAAAGTTTAATCTAAAGAGAAATTCCAAAGGGAAAGCTCCAATTAAACATAGCATGGTACAATCAAAAGCCATCTTTGGATTTGTTCCAATTATTATTATTTTAGTATATTTCCTCCATTCCTATAAGATCAGTGATCACATATTAGCTAAGGCACAGCATCAGAAAGCACACCTAGGGGCACAGTAGCAAAGTCTGAGCAATATTCTCTCTAGCTCTGCCTGCTCCAAGGTTTTCATTACAACTTTCTCGCCATTAGTATGACCAGCAGGGTGACAATGTCACCTTGCAAACTTCCCAGAGCCCTCCTTAAAAAGCAGTATGTACGACTGCAGCAGCACCTTTAGCAGGGTTACAAAATTGTTCTCTGCCAGTCTGTAATTGGGGAACAGAGAAGGCATCTTTAGAATATGCATCATTTAGGACATCCTGCATTTTGTACTGGTTATGTTTTGCTGTTTTCTGCATACCAATAAAAGATATTGATAAGAAAATGTTTTGAAGAGGGGGAAGGGAGCTCACAGGTCTGTTTTGCAGTCTTGTTAGAAGTTAGATTAAGAAGTGACTAGGATTTATGCTGTATTTGAACCTGAAAAAGAAAAAAATATAATTAGTAAGTGGTCCTATACATTAAGCAGAGGCAGAGATAACATAAACCAGAAGCTGAGAGTTAAAGCCAGATTCATTGAAATGAGAAACAAGGTCCATGCCCATCGCAGAAAGTGTAAATAACTATTGGAACCATCAATCAAAGGAATTGATGGAATTCTCCACCCCTTGAAATTTTCTAAGCGTCATTAAATTGGATGTATTTCTCCTTTAGATAGATAGAGATAGATAATCTCTGACATAGGGTTATTCTAATATAGACATTTACCAAATTAGATAATAAGACAAGTAGAAATTCTATATCCTTTGTTATGTAAGTTATCAGGCATGCAAATAGTGCCTTCTAGTTTATAAATGTATGCAGAGAGGAAATTGATGAGACATTTTTTTTGTTGCAGTTGATAAAGTAAGCTATGCCAGCAATTACTGAATCCTTACACTGCTTCCATGTCGATATATGGAGCTGTTTCTGACAACTGGGGGCTGTTTGGGACATCACAGACAAGCACTGTGGTTTCTTAACAGTGCAGAAAAAACCCAGCAGCATATCATGTTAGCTTAAGCTATTTAGCATGGATAACCAAGGACAGAGTCAAGAGAGATCTGACAGATTTAGATGAAGTGACTAGGGATGATACCAGTACCAGCTGTATGCTCCAAGGACCTCTGCTTCATGCCTCAGCAAATATATGGTCTGCGAAACAGGCGGACTGAGGTACAGATTTCATATTATTTGGCCCTGTCTATGTTGTCAGAAACATGGGTTGGTCCTGAGTGCCAGTAGTGTCTTAAACCACTGCATTTTGGACTCCCAGATGCTGTCTGTTGGTGGTCTCAGCAATGAAGAAGTGGCAGCACAGATTTCATAGGAGAAAGGATGCCAAGAACAAACGCCTCAGGGATCTGGAATACATACTGTGTGTACTGTGTACTGCAAAATAGTACCCTGGCTAATAAAGCAAACAAGCAGAAATTACATTACATACGTCAGCAGGACCTACTTATCTCCTAATGTAAGATGACTTTAACATAGCATGAAAAGCAATGAAGCGTAACTGAAATTTTTGGGAAAAAACAATTCCTTACAAGAAATGCACTAAAAAGGAGAGGTATATTTTATGCCTATTTTGGCAAAAATCAGACAGGGATTATGCATGGATATGCAGCCAGGTAATGTCAGATATTCTCATTAAAAATTCCCATTTGAAGGCAAAAAATTAAGACAGCTTTGCCAATAGCTTCAAAAGCTATTGCTGCACACAATTACAGAATCATTCACATTCTGTGTACTGGTTAGGGATACAAAACTCCACAGGTGAGTTAGCATTCACTGGACTGATTCTATTTAGGCTATGAAGAGCCCAAACAGAAAGAGGCTTGTTAAGCTGAGTCTCCAAAGACATATGGAAGCATGCCTCATTCAGGAAGTCCAATCTCAGGCTGACGTTGGCTATGTAAACATTTTACAGTTACTGCAAAGCTGAGCCAGGTGAAATCCACAAAAGGCTAGAAAGCAAATCCATATTCTAACTGTACAATCTTGTCCAAGCACAACCCCATAGAAAACCTCATACCAAGTCCTGTTGCCACGTCCGTTGTTCCTTAGGAGTTGCAAGAGCCACTCTCATCAAGCAATACTCCAGGCGGGTTTTTTCTGCGCAGAAGTAGGGCAAGGGAAGCAGGAGTAGGTGAAGATAATGCCAAAGCTAAGCAGCACAGATGGCAAACACTACAGCAAGGACCTTCCAGGAGAAACCCTACCAAGCAATGTCTTATCGCTTCTTGCAGGCACACCACCACTTGCGGACAACAGACGCCAGAAATTACACATTTTGTCAAAGTTTGCTGGCAAGTTTGGGAACTATGCACATAACTGGGATTCTTCAATTTCCTGCACAGGGTAATTCATGTTTGTGTAGAGAGTCCCACAGCAGGTGGGATTTCACACTTTGTAGCACACATGCTACACCGAAAAATCAATGCATTTCCAGTGCCTCCCTTTAGTGAGCTATCAAAAACCACTGCTGGTTTAACATGGTGCCAGCTGAAGCTGTCCCTTCTTTTCACTTCTGAAACTGGTACACGTGATTCCTCAAGATTCGTAGAGTCCTGGTGTTCTTTGGACAAACATTGCTGTTAAAGTAAAGTACAGCGTGAACTTTGGTAGCATAGTAGCAAAGCCAATGTCTTTACAGCATTTCTGCTGCTTTACTGTCCCTTTAATACACTTGGCTCTAAAACCTTGCAGTGGAAATGACCTGAATTACACCTATTTTTTTTTCTTTTCCTTTTTTGCAGTTGTTTTCCTCCCAGTTGACCCAGTTTGTCTTTAACTGGATCCGCTGATGCCTGCTATACGCTGAAAGACCACAGTGAGGCAGGTATGCTCAGCGAGTTCTTGCCGAGCCTTTGGGATGAACAATTTAGTATTCCTCCTACACCTTGTCATGCTGGCCTGTGTGGGATTTCTAGCAGAAAGCAGTGATTATTCAGAATGCTGCTCCTGTTACTTTTGAATTTGCTTGGCTGACTCGGGAGGCACTGAACTAAATCTGCACATGCTCAAGGACTTCAGTCCTCTCAAGGTAATTATTTTAAGGTACTAAATATTGTTTCTGTTCAGAACAAATAGCACAGGATACACAGCTGAGTTTTCTGAAGGGCATCATTAAAACACACAAGGCTTAACACAAGCACTTGATTGCAAAACCAAACCACTCAGTATTTTGACAGCTGTAATATCAGCAACTCAGGAAACTAAAGGGGTACTTTCATACACTTATTATACATCTCATGCTTCTCTGAGATTCCCCAACATACAAATACAAATCATCCCAGGACAGTTACTCCCGATATAAACTTGGGTAAAGGGAAAAATCAGGTCTGCCATCCTCCATTGCTGCTTCAATCCTGGTGGAGAAAAAGGGCAGAAAATTGTGAAATGAAAGAAGTAAAATAATGTGGCTCTGAATTTTCTTCAATTTATTTGAGCAACATCGAACTAGGACTGGTTTGAAGCACACATGAAAAAGACACAGGGGACAGAAAGTCCAAATTTGTGGCTTTGGATGTGTTATCAAAGTGTGTTCCAACAGTCTGTGTCCCTTCCCTGGTGAAATAAAATCAGCTGAAATATTTCTTTCATTAGAATTTGCCTATTCAGTGATGTTGAAACATTCTGTGGAAAGCCTGTGACTTTGACACAGATCCAGCAAAGCCCACGCATGTCCTACACAGTCCCTCAGCGCTATTGCCTGGCTGCCTGACAAGGAGTCATGCACCCAGCAGCAGAAGTGGCTATATTTTCAACTCCATAGGAGCCCACAGTCCCATAATTTCCAGGGTCTGAGACTTGCTGCTTTCCCCAGAGCCAAGGCTGCAGTTCCTTTCACAGAAAGTCTGATACGCTGGAGTTTTGTGGCTAGGTGGAACAAAGCTAGAATATTAAAACACCCTGTGGCGGTGCCAGAGGAGGCCCCCAGTGCAACCTGCTTCCTCTTAACTCAGCAGTTGCTCCACCAGCTGCTGGGCACTTGCAACCTCGTGTAAGCAGCAGGCATTGCTCAGGCAGGGACACAGGTTGTAGTTGCTGTGGCACATTGCAAATGCCCAGAACAATAGACTGAAGGGGGAAATAGCAGTGATGGATGGACAGAGAGAGTTTGAACAGTATTTTCTTGAAGCATAGAGATGCTTCTCTGCTTTACGATGGCCTTTTGCAAAGAGGGAGGAGATGATGGTGCTTAAAAAGAATTCATAATGTCCTCGGTAAGGGAAAACATATAACACCTAAAGATAGGGTGACTCTTAGTCCCTCTTCCTTCATATTGCTTTTTAACTGGCAATCAGAAGGGAAGTCAAGATTCAGTAGAGCTCAGTGGTGTCTATCCTAGAAGTCCACATGACACATCTGCTGGGTGCTGGTGTTCCTAGGAATTCCTCTGGAAGTATTCAACACGACAGGTCCAAATAGCTTGGGAAGAAGAGACACATCTCCTGTGCATCTTTACTGACAAGTGACACAAACATATGTGCAGTTTCTATCCTGCTGTCTCAGACAGCTGCAGCAACACAAAGCTCAGCCCAGGCTTCAAAACCCATTCAGCAAGTAGGGGAAATGACTGTGTAGGGAATAAAGATGTGAGCCTGCATTGCACTGTAACCTCCAGGGTGACTGCCACCTTGACATGATCTGCATGTAAACCAAAGGAAAGGTTTTATTAGAAGGCCAAGTCACACAAGTACTTTGGGGAAACAGGGCAAGAGATGCTGCTACTGGCCCCACCAGTGCCATGAAATCCTGTCAGTTTCGCTGCTGCTTTCTGATGTCACTTCACTCTATTTCCTCCCATCATCTCCCTTGCTCCACTGCTCCATCTCCCCCAGACCCTGCAGGTCCCTGTGACCACTGGCCAAAGATGGGCTAGGATGTGTCAGCAGCCCCTTGGGGAAGTTATTGCCCAGGTGGGTGAGAGTGGCCCATTGCCTGCTGCTGGCGATCAGCTTCATGGGCTGCAACGCCCTCAGTTCAACAAAAGTGTGCCCATGCCACAGGTCTATCTTGGTGCCACTGCCTATGCACCATTGCCTCTTCCTGCCTTCAGTGGATGGGACTTGATAGCTATGGGATCAAAGAGATCCCATCCCCAGCATGGTTCCCTCTACCCCTGTCTCCAGCCATGCTCACCTACTGAGGGCTGTGCCTGGGCTGTGGAACCCAACAACTCCCCTGGGGCACTTCTGGAGAGTGCAAGCCAAGCCATGTCTATGCTTTCCCAACTTTAGTCAAGGACAGCAGCAAAGCTGTGAGCTGTGAAGCACTCTCCCTGTCACCAGGAGATGATCCCATTTCCTCCCTGTTCTCCAGGCCATGGCAGCTTGTCACATCCCTATCTGATCTCAACAACCCATCAAGAGGTGTGAATCAAAGCAGCAAACAGCATCTTCCTATCTTCATCCACCTCTGCTCTGGATTCACCGATCACCTTGCTGCAAAGGGCATACCAGAAACAGAGTCTTCTCTGTACTTGACACATGGCTCGGACAGCCTGGAAGCTGCCCAGAGACCTGAGCCCAGCTCCAGTGGGGAAGGGCAGCCTGCTTCCTGGGGTAGCATGGTTCATGGCCACAGCCTTCATTTCCATTTCCAGACAATCAAGCCACAACTGCTCCAGCCCATCAAAGTGCCACCCAATGTCATGCAGTGCCAGGAGCATCATCCTTTTCTGCACCCAAGACCAAAGGGCCGGTACAATCATAGCAAGGGTGAGTCAGAAATACCCTACCAGGCTTCAGCTCCTCTAATGCCCCCAAGGAGGCTTCAGGAGGGAGAACCTGCAGGTGAGGCAGTGCAGAGCCTCCTTCCGCTCCCTTAGAGCAGGACTCTTTGCAGCATCTTATATGGTTACCTGGCAAAAGCACAGCCAATTCTTATATCTCACTACTTTCTAAAATGCTCTATCATTATCCTTTCAGCTGCCAGTAGGTGGTGATACTTTATCTCCATCCAGCATGTGTGCGCTCACCGGAGGGGCTGGGAGGCAGCGTGGTACAGCCTGTTTGAGGAGAGACTGAAAAATAAAAATATACATAATCTGAAACTCAGACTCCAGAGAACCCCCTACGTGTGCAGGCATTGATTTTGGAGGTCTAACTAATATCCCCAACCTCACTCAGGGATCCTGGCTAGATTTCCAGAGCTACAAAAACTGCATCTTCAACTGTATCACTTGCTTCCTCGTGTGATGCTTTGTGTGTGTTTGAATGAGCGCATGAGAGGAGCACAGCACTTCATGGAAGCTGCACAGCCTGGGCACCGGAGAGACAAAGGAAAATTATTTATTGCTGAGAATGCAAATAACCTCCTTGTCATCTCTAGCAAAGCAAAATCCTGGAGGTGTGTTTGATGGTCACATTCTCTTGAAAAGCTTCCTCTGTTTTACAGACTTCTCTTCTGCAGCAAGTGAAGAAGCAGTGTAAATCCCTGATCTGCACAGTCCTCTGTGGAAAATGTACTCTCACACTTCCAGCTCTTGCAAATTGCCCTAAGAGCTGGGCTTGTGCAGCAACTAACCCGATCAAAAGGAAAAAAAATAGAGCAGATCTGGCTAAACCCTGCCTGAAATTGCAATGGCAACATTTTTGTCATTCCTGATTTATCAGTCTATCATTTACTTTGGGGCAAGACTGGTGTGGTCATGAATGATGTGGTCTTAAGTACAGGCAAAGGGAGGCAGGATAAGAAAGCCCTGCCTAATACTAAGCCACATGGCCAACCACCTTGCAGGCACACTAGGTGTGCCTGAAAAAATATGGACCACCTCAGATCTTTCCCCTGCTATTGCTCCAGTTACAGGCCTGATCTGCGTCTCCCAGAAGTTCTGTGGGTACATGCGTGACCATTTTTTCTGTGCTAAGACCATTGCTAACAGACTCTCACCCATTCAGCTGGGAGCCATTTTTTGGCAGGTGCATTTCTTAGATGTTCCTGTTTCCATTGCTTGAAGAAATTACCTTACAGCCTCCTCACTCACTCATCCTTATTCTGCCTGTATCCACTCCACAGGTGCTCCAGGTTGTGGCATCAGTGCCACCAGCCTGTGCAGGTAGTTCAAGGCTTGGGATTTGTCCAGCTTGTGGCTTTCAACAGCAGGTGCTAAACCATGGCAGGGAGGGCAGGGCACAATTCAGAATACAAGAGGCTGGGCTCAAGTCCTTAGTTTGCATGGGGCATTGAGATACTACCAATATGAGCCCATAACATTATTATGAAAACAGGGATCTAAAATCAGTTCTCTTTCTTATAGAAACTGTCCATGTAGCCCAGTGAAATGGGCGTCTAAGAAGACAGTGGTCTTGGTTAAATCTCCACAACTAGCAGACACGGCTATTGGTTGGGTTTCAGCCTTACCTACTGCACAGTTAGCAGTACTGTTTTTCCCGCAAAGTACAATTTCCAGACAACTAATTTGGACTCAAAATATCTCCCTCTTTTTAGGGTTTGACGAAGACAGAAACGCAAATTAGAGAGGAACTGTTCCGATTTAGCAAGAGGCTGTAAACCTTTCACCCAACCAACAGAATAAGCATCAGCCAATAATTTTAGAATCCCATAAAAGAGGCAAAAGCCGCCCTGGCAGACCTCAGAGGAAGACCTCCAAAATACACATACAGAAATAGGAAATAAAACTATGAAGTGCCATCAGTCCCAAGAAACTCCCGTCCTCAGCGCTAAGGCTGAGATTACGCTGGCCAGGCCCAGGAGGGACAGAAAAGAGCAATTAGGGCTCTGAGAGCACCCCGGTGAGGGAGCAGTACTGCTCAGCAGCCCCAGCCTGTGCATTTCTCACCTTCTGTGGAATCAAGTCCTGCTTTGAGCCTCTCCTGCCTGTGCAGGGAATAGCGAACTGCAGCAGCTGGCAAATGGCTCCGGTGAGAGCAGTAAAAGCCATCATTAAAGTGAAAAAAAAAAATTAATAGCGGGAGCAACAGATACATTTGACAGAAAAATCACATCAGAAGCAGGTTATGGAGAAAGGCCTGTGGTGAAAGTGCAGCTTCGGGCTAAAGAGGCACCTGCTGCACTCACTGTTAATCAATTGCCACAGTGTCAGATGCTGCTAGAAAAGCCTCACCATGGCAATATGACGTACTATAATGTTACAGGATGTGCTTAGCCTGTGAAAAGCTTTCACTCAGAGCTTCTCGCTAAGCAGCCTGCTGTGAAATAGCACCCCTCAAGCTGTCTGGTGGGATAAACACTCTCAGTTAGCCTGGATCCTGCAGTCCTAGGATGGGATTGGAGCAGGTGAAGGTTCCACCACCTGTGCCAGGGGGCCTTCAAACCTGTATCATATTAAGTCAGCAGTCTTGACACAGGCACAGAGAGAGCTGCTCATGGGAGATGCTCCCCATGCAGACTGCTCTGTATGATAATATACAAGGTGTATCACACAATGCTGTGATGGATGGCAGAGCTGGGCCAGTGGGAGCTGCAGCAGGATCTCCTCCCAGATCTGTACAAGGCTGTGGAAGAGAAATGTGAATCCTCAGACCAGACACTCAAACACAGACCAGCAGCATCCACTTCCCTGCAGGTACATGGGGATTCTTCCTGCTAGCCAACAGCTCCTTTTTCTGGGCAAAGCTTCAGAGATGTCCCCTGGGTCAGGCTCCATCCCCTCTGCCTTCCCTCTGTCCCGCTGAGTCACTCACCACCTGTGAGATGCAGGGACCTGACTGCTCCCTGCCTCCATCCTTGCCAAAACCAGGACATCATCCCACTCTCCATTCTGCAAACCCCATGTCCCTGCTGTCTCTACCTGGAGGGGACCAGCTGTTTGCAAGGGATGGAAAGGATACCAAAGGATACTCAGTCCCAGTGCAACATCAGGTGCAGCACCAGACCTGCGATACCTTCATCCTCTCTTTTCTCAGCACCAAAGTTTTTTCCTGACTTCCGTGCCTCCCAGCTCTCTTAGTCACCTCTCTTATCCCTTAATTTTATCCATTGTAATTTATCCCCTTAATTTATCCCCATTTGTAAAATACTCTCAAGGAGGTATCTGCCATGAGAGTGGCTTCCACCCTGAGCCCCCACCACATGCCAGGGCTGCAGACAGCCCCGACTCATGGCGTTTCAGCGTCAGGTTTATTATTAATGATTGATGCCATTACTACAGAGCACCTATGAGCCCCGGCCATCCAGCAAAGCCCCACGCAGAATATTAAAATGCTAATTTCCCTCCCAGAGGAGAACTTGGTGTCTCTCTGCTCATTTGTTTGCAAATGTCGTTTTCCTGTCGAGGCTGTATTTCCAGCAGGCACGGCAAGGAACCGTGTGCATAAACAGCCCCTGTTTAAGACACCATGTATCTCACACATTCATGCATTATAGCCCTAATCGGGATTACTGTGACACTATAAGAAAACTGTATCATTTTGTCTGATGCATTTTTAAGCTTTTATTGTGCCTTCAGAATGCCTTTATGCAGCAGCAACTTTAGGACATGGGGGAGGATGCAGTTTCCTCCTGTGAAGCGTGTCTTAGCTGGCTGTAATAAGTTATATTGAGGGGCAGCTCATTTTTGTGCCACTGTGTAAGCCTCCAAATGGCACGCTGGTGTGTGACTGATGCAGCTGTCCTGGGCTCTGCCCTGGTATCGGGTTCTCACTTGGATAGCAGGCTGCAGCACAGCTCTTGGCAGCAGTGGCTGTCCTGGGCCGGGAGCCAGCACCCATTGAATCGATGGAAGCCCTTGTGCCACTGCCAAAGGGCTCAGGGGCTGACACCCTCTCTATTGGCACAGGGCAGAAAACCCTCTATTTTTAATGACAGCAATTAATAGGGTATGGGTTTTAATGCTAATGATAAGTGTGTCAAGAGGTGGCTCAGGGAAAGCAGAGTAAGTCTGCAGCTCTGCAAGTGAAGCAAAGAAGTACTGTTACTCCTTTTCCCCCAAAATGAGTTTCCTTGGAGAGCTGCATGTGAGGTGCCAGCCCCTGAGCATCACCTTCCCTCTTCACTGCCAAAGTATCTCCTGAAAATGCCTGGATTTTTTTCTCTTCAGCTGCATGATTTCCAGCAGTTGATGAAGCAGGGAATTGTTTCAGGCTGCATTTTAAGGTAGCTAAACAAGCACTCAGTTATATGGCATAGGGAGCAAAAGAATTTGGCACCAACAAATGCAAATATGGCAGTTCAGCATTAAACAAACAAGCAAATGAAGCCAGGATCTCTCCCTGCAGGTATTTTTTGTGAGAGCCTGCCATTATTATCCCTGTGCCATTGAGCAAGACTTGCAGCTTTATCTCAAGTTGTGCAATACCCCTAATGTTTAGAACTATTTCAACAGCTCTGAATCAGAGGTTTGCGGAAGCGCAGCTAGAAAGTAGCTTGGAGAGAAAGATGAACAGTTTCTATAGCTTTACAGCAAATGTCACACATCTACACAGTACAGGCCATCTCATTAAACCGGGTCTTCCTTCTTTTTATAGTTATAGCACTTATCCCACTCACAAAGACCTGCCTTATATTAAAGCCATGTCTCTTCCTCCAGGTGCTGTTACAAAGCAATTGCAGTGGGGTTTGCTGCTGCCAGATGGGAACTCAAAGTCATCAGTAATAATACCCTCTCCAGGTTAGGGGTGCGATCGTGTTTGCAAGTGTTGATATGTTCATTACAAAATAGGCACAGCTAGCACACCCGAGTGAGACAGGAGTCAGACAGGGACAATTTGTGGATTAAAAAAATACAGTTAAGATGGAGCAAAAAGCATCACAGGTACTGGATCCTGTAACTCTCAGGGCTAAAGAAGTGACTGTTGTAGCAGCCAGAGCTGATACCTGAGGATGCCTATCTCCTGGCAACAGAACTACTCCTGGCTTCATTTCCGAGCTGCCCACACAAAGCTTTCATTCAGAGATGGTTCAAAAAGTACAGAAAGGCCAGAGCAGACACACTGCCTGGTTTTGCATGGACAGATGTGCTGGGATGCCACAAACTTCTAGGAAAACTCACCAAAATGTGCCCCAAATAACTGCCGCTGCTCACAACCAGGGTCCAGCTCTACCCCAGGCTGCCCAGCTGCAAAACTCAGCCTATTCCAGTCCTAGTGGGGAAAAAAATGAAAGCAACAAAGAAATATAAATAGGAACCATGGCTATGGTGGGCAGCACTGAGCAGTTTATCTCGGCCCAACTTTACACAGAGTGGGGGGCAAGACTGAGCCAACAGCACAACCAGCAGTGCTTTCTAGAGCAGGGGCTGGTTCTTGCTCTCCTGCTGAAGCCCCCCTGTGATGCCTGGGGATGCCCTCACTGTTGGCGAAATGCTCATGTGGTCGAATCTGCTGTACTCGTTGATGGTGCTAATGGTGCTTGACCCGGCAGGCTGGGCTCTTGCAGTGCCTTTCCTCGGCGCATTAACTTCGTCTCCAGTGTTATCTGACAACTCAGCCATGAAAAAGCCAAAATACATACCCAGTAATGTGGAAAACAGGTTCCCTGTGCAAGCAGCAAAACATTGCTTATCTCCATGGCAGAGATAGGGGGAGGGAGGCATTTGCTGTAAATCACAGTGTTGTTCTGCACCAGGAACATGTACAGATCCTCTTCGCCTGGTTACCAGGGCCCCAGACCACAAGAGCACACTGGTATGTAAATAGATTCAGGCACTGCTGTTGAGAGGCACGAGAGTCACAGCCAGGCAGTGTGAACTCACTGACGTCTACCCCATCGCATCGCCAGTGCCCAGCTGCCTGTTCACCCTTGACCAGACAGACCTCGCTGCTCTGTGTGCCCCAGCCAGCAGCTCCTTCCCAGCTTGAGGGAGATCAGGCTCAGCTCTGGCATTGGTCCTAGTGTGGGCAGGTCAGGGGCTCATCCCTGGGGGCCACTCACCTCTTATCCTTGCCCTCTTGGCCATGAATCTCCTCTGTGGGATCATCCTCATGTCATCCTCCTCCAGCCACAGAGGAAAGGCACTGATGACACCTGCTTTGGCAAGAAAGTGCCATAGCCCAGAACCCAGCACAGCTTGGGGCTATGAAACTCTGCAGAGAACAGGCTGACCCTGGTGGGTGGTCACTGTGGAGGTGGACAAATGTTGGACACAGAGCACCAGGATGAACATGAGTGCCAGGCAATGCAGATCAGGCATTTCAAGGCTTTGCTTTGACAGGGCCACATCCCTCTGCAGCTCAGACAGAGCAATGAGGTTATGGAAATAGGTTGGATGGTAATGCTGCCTTCAGTCTTGCCAGCTGGAATCATGGCTCTGATGGGCCCCACCAGAAAAACATAGTATTGTCTCTGGTCAGAATGATACCGCCGAACCGCAACTGCTTTCCTTTTCCAGCTCCCTCCGGGGCTCCATCCATCCCATGGGATTTGCCAGCAGATGGCAGGCAACCCCTGGCAGAAGTCCTTGCCAGCCACAGAGGTCCTGGCCAGCAACACTTGGCGTATGGTTCCAGCCAAACAGCACAAAGGTCTCCCCCGAGCTTTCCTGCTCCTTCCCTGGTCATCCCCACACCTGTGCCCGCACCAAGCACAGCACTGAGCCAAACCACCCGGACCTGTGGGTGCAGCAACACGCTGGGGGAGTTTGCAGCACCGTGGACAAGAAAGAACCGGTGCTCAGCTAAGGCTGCGCAGAGGTGTTTGGTTCCAATACCAGCAGTGTGCAGAAGAGAGCACTCAGCTACCCGATAGCCATTTAGCCCAGAGAAACACTTCTGCATGAAAGTGTAGAAGAAAGAAAGAGCAGGTCTCGGACCCTGCGCAGGTTTATCTGCTCAGATCAGCCTTTGATATTAAAGATTGGGGTTTTATGTAATGAAAAAGAGGCCCATTAGTGTTGACACAGGACACCATGTCAATGCCAAACAGATGCTGCACCACAGACTTCCATTTTCAGGGCCCCAGAACCTACTCACCCTGGTTGGGCATTGCCCAGGACACAAGCAAACAAAAACATAACACCACAGAGGCTGCTGGCAGAGACAGACACCAAGCAGAAAATGGCAATGGCTAGGGACAGACTTTTCATTCTCAAGCAGTTGTTTGCAAAAGAGAAGTCAGACTGCAACAGCTTTGTTCTGAAGCCTCCCATGAAACCAGTGACAAGTCTGATCTGAAAGGCTCTAGGAAAGGAATCGGCTCAGATCTGTGCTCGAATCCTTTGCAGTTTATGTGATGGAAAGCATTTAGCCAAACTCCTGTTGAGAAATGTGAATTTCAACATTCGGATGTAGCTGACCATTAAGAGGCGAAAAACTCATAAAATAACCCCCTTCACTCATAAACAGCACCAAGTTCCTAAAGAACAACTCTGTTGGAAAAGCTGCAAAGCCTGGCTGTCCCCCAGCACACCCAGGCTCATTGGGAGCTACAGCTGGTACCAGTGGGACAGCACTGCCTCCAAAGCCATTTCAACTCAACTGTGGGTTGCTGGGCTGGGCAGCAGGGCTTCCTGGCTCTTCCCCCTCCTCCAGCTTGCACATTCTCTCACCAGCTGCCAAAGGGCATCATATGGAGCCTGTATGTTATTTATGCTCTGGCACCTTGGATGTGCAGAGCCTGGGCGCTCATTTCTCACTGCAGCTCTCCTTCTGCAGGTGCAGAGAGGAGTTAAGCATATCTCCTGGCTTTGGTTAACCAGCATGACCAGTGGGATTTTGCCCTCCCATTGGCACTGCCTGTGGCTGGCTGGCAGACAGGGGGACTGCTGACCACAGCATTCGCCGGCCTGGCCACCTCCACCCCACCTGCACACACATGCACCAGGCAGGCCGGCATGCTCCCAGTGCAGCTGCACTTGCCTCCGCAGGCATGACAGGAGCTACGGCACAGCCCTAGAGGGGCCAGCTCTGCCTTCACAATACCTGCACCTCTCCTCTTCTACACATGTTCCCGCAGGGACTGTACCAGCTCCTCTGAGCCAGGACTGCCACAACCCTGCAGCAGCACCCAGTGGGCACCTGTCCTCTGAGCAGAGCTGGGGTTTGGGACAGTGACAGCTTTACTGTCCCGATGCCTCAACTTGCTGCAGCCCAGCCCTGGGCAGTCCTACGCCTTGTCCCCACCGGACAGTCCTGTGCCTTTGGGCCAGCAGTGGCTCAGATTTCAGGCCTTTTTCTCCCAGTCTCACGTTGCTTCTGGAGCTTTCAACAGCCCTCCTGAGAGAAGTTGTGAGGAGCAGTGGTGAACAGTGTCATACTGCTGCTGTAAGCCATACCATGAGTGTCTCTCTTGTCCTGGGTGTGCCCCCAACTGAGGTTGCTGCCTCAGAGTTGCGCTTTCCTGAACACAGCAGCATGAAATGATAGTCCCATCTTCCAACTCCAAATTTGCCTCCCAAGATGCTGATGCCTGACACAGCCCTGCTCACGTGCAGCTAGATTTAGTTAAAGTTTTTACATTAAACAGGTCAGAACTCACTTATGCCTTTACACTTGGCAAGACAGCAGGCAAGAAGCTTTTAGAATCGTAGAGTCATAGAATCACAGCATCATAGAATTCTATGATCATAGAATGGTTTGGTTTGGAAGGGACCTTAAAGTTCATCGAGTTCCAGCCCCCTGCCATGGGTAGGGACACTTCCTGCTAGACCAGGCTGCTCCAAGCCCCATCCAGTCTGGCCTTAGAACACTGCCAGGAATGGGCACAGCTTCTCTGGGCAACTGTGCCAGTGCCTCACCACCCTCACAAGGAGGAGTTTCTTCCTAATATTCAATCTAAATCTCCCCTCTTTCAGCTTGAAGCCATTTCCCCTTGTCCTGTCACCACATGCCCAGTCAAAAAGTCCCTTTCCAGGTTCTTGTTGGCCCCTTCAGTACTGGAAGCTGCTCTAAAGTCTCACCGGAGCCTTCTTTTCTCCAGGCTGAACAAGCCTGCCTCTCTCAGCCTGTCTTCATAGCCCTCTGATCCTCCTCATGCCCTTTCTATGCACTCGCTCTACTTGTCTTTGGACTGTGGGTGGGAACCACTGGTCTGTGATGACCCCACCACCACTGAGCTCCAACAGCAGTGGCTGCTGCAGGCTTACACTGCCCAGCTATGCAACAAGGAGAATAAGCACGCTGGTGTTCCAAGAGCCCAGTGGAGGAGTCAAAAAGGGGCTCCTGACTCCTTACACGAGAACCTCATGTGAAAAACAGAAGCCAGGAGAAACTCCTGCAGAATGCCATTTGCTCATAGAATCATTTAGGTTGGAAAAGACATTTAAAATCGAGTCCAACCATAAACCCAACACTGCCAAGTCCACCAAGCCGAGACAAAGCCAGCCCAGCCTGTTCCAGCCCGGCTCGCTGTATCTTGTGCGCACACACACACACGTACGCGTGGCTGCTAAAGCGTGTTCTGGTGACAGAGAAATGTGGGGTGATTCAAAAGAAAACAATGGAGCCGCTCCCACCTGCCCATGTGAACATGAATCATGTGGGCTCGGACCCCAGCCAGGTGGAAATCAGCAGATGATAAACGAAATATGAAAGAGCATCCCATAAGGGCTGCCAGCCTTCCCCACCTCTCTCCCCCTCCCAGGACACCAGTTCCTCTCATGGGATCTGGCAGGGTTTGTTCATGTCCTCCCTGAGTGACCCCCTGCTCATTCCCTGCCAGCACCGGCAAAGGGAAGAAATGCTCATTTTCAAGGGCCTTCCCAGGAAGGTCCGGCTCGTGCCCTCTTCTGCACTGGGAAAGTCATTTGAGTCAGTGTAGGTCTTTTGCTGATAGTTTTTCCCCAGAGCAGCTGTCACATAGGGCAGGCAGGGCTGCAGAGGGAGAAGGCCAAGACAATGACGCTTGTGGGGCGATAAGGGTCCCCTTCTGCAAAGCACAAATGACAGGCCCCTCCCTGTCATCTGAGGCAGCAAATCATCCTGCAGCCCTGCAGTGTGATGCCAGAGACTCCCTTCTTGCTTCAGCCCCTCTACTGTCTCCTCTCCCTCCCTCAGCAGGAGGCTGTTGGCTCAGTGGATGATTTATGGAGCTCCTGCTCCATAAACCCTCCATGATTTATGGAGGGCTTGTATGAACCTCAAGTCACCTCACCAGGAGCCCTGCATCAGCACAGCATTTACAGACCTACTTTTGTCATGGCTAAAGGATCCAATTTTCCATCAGTCCTTTATGTTTGACTTGCAGGTCAGTGAGCTGCATTTCCTCAGCGAGACTCATGTCCTCCATGACACAGGAGATCCAGCTTCATGGCAGATGATGTCTGCCATACTGCTGAACTGGCTGGCTCCCTCCCATTTTCTTTCTAGCTTCCTCAGTCTCCCACAAGACACATGCTGCTTCCACAAAGAACATTTGAAGACAGTAATCCCAAGAGGGCTCATGCTGTGCTCTGAAACATGTGCTGGGACATCAGATGCCCTCATGGACAAGCACCAGAACTGTCAGACAGCTCCCCAGGACAGCCAGAACCCAGGCAGCCCTGGCAGCAGAAAACCCTCCCCCCATCAGTAAAAGCCAAGCTAAGCAAATCACCCAAGGGCTCTTTGAATATGGTCTTTGTTTTAAATGCATCTACCATTAGCCATAAAATGGTATCACAGAATCATTAGGGTTGGAAGGGATCTCTGGAGATCATGTAGCCCAATGTCCTCCTCAAGTGCAGGCTGCCAGGTGTCTGGAGAACGGGATTTGTGCAGGTCTGGCCTGAGTGAGGCACAGTGTGAAGAAGGGCATTTTAGCCAAAGCATAGAGCAGCCTTGCAAGTGAGAACAGAGTGGGGAATAAACATCGGATGGAATCAGACCTCCCACAACTACATCCAAATCCAGTGAACTGCCAGATACTGTGCGACACTCCTGCAGAACAGACCTTAAACACAGCAAAGCAAGGTCTGGACCTGGGGCACTGCAAAGAAGCAGGAGAACTTGCTTCAAACAACATCAAAAAGTCCTACCCTCGCCCACATGCAGGACTCATCAGATCCTCCAAGAAACATCAGGGCCTAAAACATGTTAGAAGATGGGTACTGCAGGCACACCCCATGGAGGCACGCAACCATGGAGCTCAGTGCATCACCTTGGTCCTCACGTGGCACCTTCCACCTCTGCCTCTCCCACCTGGAGGCCCTCGGGAGCGGCATATGTGGGGAGCAGAGGCAGTGTGCAACATGCCCGTCGCTGAGCGGGCTGGCACCTTGCTTCTGGCTTCAGTCTTTTCCATGCTTTCAGCTGCTTGTGCTCTAATTTGCATGAGTGGGAATTGTGATCGGGCTCCAGGGGATCCACAGAGCTCTTGTGAAGCACCAGGGTGTTTGTAAAGCACCTGAGAACACAGACCCACTGCCAGACTCTGTCCCAGATGGGAGAGCAGCACAGCAGTACCGCTACCCTCTCCCAGCTCACCCCAGGCGCTTCTGGTACCTTCCCAAGACACCCACTGCCTGCAACATGTGCTGACAGCTTGCATAAAGTGGGTCTGTTGCTCCTGGGCGTTGGATAATCTCCCTATCTCCACATGTGGGTCTCGCAGTTGGAGCCACTCCACGATGGTGCATTATCTTCACCACCTCTTGCATTCACCACTGCAGCCAGAACCCAAGAGGGGATGTCTGCACCGACCCCACTGCTTCCAAACCCTCTCAAAGCACCGGCTCACTTGATACTCTGCAAACATCCACAGCAGCAAACCTCCACATGAGGTGGGCACCATGGTCCATGCAGGGGCTGACACATCTGCCCTCGTCGTGCAGGAGAGATAGTTATGGTTGTGAGGAACTGGGTCTGGTGCATTGCCCACCAGCAGCTGTGGGGCTGGGTCCTGCACCAAGGAAGCCATCATCTTACACAGAAGGGATGTCTGGCCCCCAACATCCTAAGCTGCGGTAGATGGTGTAAAACTGAACCCTGCACTGTGAATGCTCAGCAATGTTATATTAAGTATGCACAGCTATGCTGGCTACATATGGTATCCTGTTTTCTCACTGCATTTTTGGAAATGGATTATTCCTTAGCTCCACATTTGGATACGTGCATGAGAGGAACAAGACGTAGGAAACGCATGCATCTAAAGGGGCCAACAAGAAATCAAGAGAGGGACTTTTTACAAGGGCATGTAGGGATAGGACAGAGGGGAATGGCTTTAAATTGACAGTGGGGAGATTTAGATTAGCAAGTGGAAGAAATTCTTTACTGTGAAGGTGGTGAGGCACTGGCACAGGTTGCCTGGAGAAGCTGTGGCTGCCCCACCCCTGTTCGAGGCCAGGTTGGATGGGGCTCGGAACTACTTGGTCTCTTGAAACATTGTAGATGATCTCCAAGGTCCTTTCCAACCCAAACGATTCTGTGATTCTATGAAACTTGGTTGGCCTTTCTTTTTATATTTAAGAGGTGACAGATGACTACCAATGCCAGTACAGTTTCGTTAGCCATGCTGGCCTAAACAAATTTAGGACATATCCTACTAATTTAAATGAGCATACTGCTAGAGTTCACTGGTCTGGCAAGATCCTGAAATCCAAAAGCAGAAGTGTGTTTTGTTCTGACATCAACACACAGAGACAATTCCTGACCCCCCAGAAGTAAGGATCGTTCTCACTTTTTTCTCACTGGGCTGCTTTCCACAAGTGTGCCTTGTCACACGCAGTGGAATTTTATTCCACACTAGGGCAAGACTGAATACTGCTACAGTGCACTGATTACATTTTAAAGGTAGTGTATAGACTACCCAGAGTCACAGACCAGAGAATTGCTGGTCTCCCCAGTCGCACACCAAACATCATGAGGGAGCTAGGTGGAATATAAATGGATTATCTCAGCTGTGATATGTGAGAAGCTGCAGCGATAACGCGGCCTTGGAATAGTACCACTACTGTATATTAATAAAAGTATGACACATGGCGACTGATGCATGAGTTTGGCACATTAGGTGGGAAAGAACATGTCTGCTTCTGATCTAGCTGGCAGGTCATTCTTACATGCTCCAGCACACACAATCCCCTGAGACAAGCATTTTATAAGATGTACATTAACAATCCACAGTTGAGCATTTCTCCACAGACAATGTATGTAAATGTTATCACGCAAGACTGAGTTCTTGGAGATGAAAGCGTACAGCCACTGTGCAAATATGATACATGTCACAATCTCAGATGACTCAAATACACTTAAACAGCTCCAATATCACTCTGGGTGATAAGAGAAGTTACTTCATTCCCGCTTCCCAGAACTGTCTGTCTCAAAGTCACAGGGGACTTCCAGCTTTCAACCAGCAGCAGCATGATGTAGAAGCAAGTCTTGATAATCCCCATTGGGACATACCCACCAGGGTGTGTTAGTAGATGTCCCCATTGTTTCTTAAATGGGTAAGGTTTTATTTCTGTACTTGTGGGATACTGCAAATATAAGAAACTTCTGAATGTTTAAACAAAAGCTTCATTATTACCAGGGGGGTATTCTGAAGCCATAAACTACACAGATTCTCATGTGAATGGGTGGGTAACACCATAGTCTATAAACTCCTTGACATGACTGAGTCAGTCTGCTTGCTATGTGCAGGGAATTTGTTAATGGTGACTCACTCCTGTCAACTTCTCTAGGCATACCTTCTACAGTTGTGATGTGATACTTAGGAAATAAACATTTCTTTTTCAAACTCAAATATTTCCCAAGAACTGCAGTTACTACACAACACCATGACATGAGCTGCCTGCTTGAATCTCCTCTGCTGCAGTGAAAAGAGGACATCAGCAAGCGAGAAGCCCGATCTCCTTTGGTTCCTTTTCATTAGTAGGTTAAAGTTCTGAGTTTTACAGCCAAAACCAAACTACTAGAAACTTTTCTTTCTTCTCTACCACTGCAAGAGCGAATCATACAATTAAGATACGTTGAAAAAAGAAAATTGTGATTTTGCAAACTACTCATTCTGTGTATTAGATAATGGCAAGACCAACAACAGATGTTTCCGAACTGTACAGCCTACCAATAATAATGCGAACTGACAATTCACTATCATCTCATAGCACTATCTGTCACACTGGAGGACTACAGAAGCCTTCTGCAGGAAGACTTTAACCCTTTAGTTTTGCAGTTCTGTCTCACCTTTCAGCCAGGGAAGTATGTTTTCTTTAAAAGCTGATTGCTTTTCCATAGACCTGAGTGACCCAAGCTTACAGGTTAAAAGTTCAGTGTTCACTTGTGTAAATTGCCTGCAAGACTCCAAATTGACAACCATGGCCCTGACCAGGTCAAGCATGCAGCGCTAGAGGTCACCCTTCCACGTTGCCCACATAAGGATAGGAAGTATTTTTAACAACTTAAAAATACACATTTAAATGTATTTAAAAGTACGGCATGTTCTGGAGAATTTCAGACACCTGAACTTGATAGCATCAAAACTTTGTTACCAAATCAAAAGGCTGCACACTTCCACTCCTTCCCCCCTACCCCAACATCCCAAGGAATTTGTGGACATAGGGAAGAATCTTTCCCTTGTAGGCTCAAATGCAGGCTGTGGAAATGACATCTGAACCATACATCATTTGGCAGGACCTGGTCCATAATTAAAAGTTTGCTGATGATAGGTATGAAGATTTTCTTTCTTCAGTGCTTCAAATATTGGGTTTTCATTACTTAAGATACATGATTAGTCTTGTGGGATGGAGACAGCATAAACTGCATTATTGCTGGCTAGCAGGTCACACCCAAGACTTGGCAGCAAATACCTGATTTTTTTTGTTGTTGTTCCTTATTTTAAAAAGTCCTATTTAAAAAATAATGCAGATTTTCCTTTACTAACTTATTTGTAACATTTACTGCTAAGAAAGCAAAGCAAAACTCTATTCTGACACTGGACCGGAGCAAAGGTAACCTTTCTGCAAAGACTTCAAACACCAGTTTAAGGTTTCACTAACTTCTGACTACACATCATCAGAAGAGGATTTAGCTAAAGGAACGTATTGCTGAGTATTTAATTCAGGCATGCATTCAAAATGTGTGCAATGTACATGTAAAAGTTACATACTGTCAAATTCTACATCCTCTTCTAAAGGTCTTCAAAGATACTTTGAAAAACAGACTACAAAATAATCAGAGAAACAGCCTGTTAGCCTATACAATACACTTAACCAGTATGTCAGTATAGAAAGCTGGAAAACTGACCCTATAGCAGTATTCCAAGGCAAGCACACTATATAACAATTACTAGGTAGGTTGGCACTACTTTCAGACTTCAAATTATTATTATTATTATTTCAAACACCTACTCTGGATTATCTTGGGTATCTGTTACATAACTGTGGTACTCCCACAGCAATTTTAGCAGCTCAGCTATGACTGTACAAACATCTTTCATAACCTTATTGGTGGTTTCAATCTACCTCAAACAATTATTGTTCTAATAAATATTTCTTGCAAATGAAAAAACAATTGTAGTCATCATGCAATAATATTTTTCTACATTACAATAAAACTAAAATAAATCAAAGCTTCTGTTCTTACTGTGATCATAAACAAAGGCATGAAGCACTCTGGAACTTAAAACAGCTGTATTACCTGTTAAAAATCGTTATAGGTAAACCACTGTCAACCTTTGACGGCTATTGGAACGATGTTTGGTCAAGTTCTGTGCTTAGCCAGATCAGATTGATACCTGGCAAAAAAATGATAGGGTTTTTTTGTGTTCAAACAGTACACGGAAATTACTCCTCACACTACTACTGTGTGTTGGCCGTAGTAAAACCCCACGATATTACAGTAATTATTATTTGCATTGCAGAGTGGCTGCAATGCCAGTCTTGAAGCTACCGTATCAAGACAAAACACACATTCCCGTCTCAAGGAGCTTACAACGGGTGCACAGGGAGGTGACAAACAAATGCAGATGGACTGGAGAGTGTAATGAAACATTGTGATAGTTTTCATTGACACAATAGGTACAACTCAAAGCCCACCAGTAGCTTAAAATATTAAGCTTCTGGAGATATCAAAGCCAAAGGGTTTTAATGAGTGACGCAGAAGACACCTAGGAGGGAATTTTTCTGAAATTTATGCAACAGGTCTTCAGGAACAATGGGCAATTGGAAACCGCACAAAAATGCTTATTTGGAAATCCAAAATGGGTGGCATAGAGCTTGACCTTAGATAACTTCGGAATTTGAGTAAGAGGGATGGGGTAACAGCAGGCTTTGGCAGTGATGTGCAAGTGAAGAGAGCAGCTTTACATCTAATGCAACAGAGATGGCAAAGCCAGGGCAGTAACACAAAGCAGGAAGCAACAAGTCAAAGCAAGAGACTAACAAACAACACACTCTGCAACTTTCTGAGTGACTCTGAAATCTAAGTTGTCTAGCTGTCAAGGACAGAAAAAGAATTACACCATAATTCAGATCAGTATGATGAGGCTGGATTAGACTGTAAATTGCATGACCAGGTAGAAAAAGCAGTGAGAGATGCTGTAGAAGAACAAAGACTGGGACAGAGCCAACATAGTTTTAAAGGAAAGACATCCAAGTCAAAGCTGCTGAATAAGCACAACAAACAGGGCAACAGACACAGAAAGGAAACTACAATGATTATAGAGCTGGAGGGTGCTCAGCTGTGCTGAGGCTGAAGCAACAGCTCTTTACCCATGAGGTGCTAGAGATGCAGACTAAGCTTTTTGGCAAATGGCTACTTCTGTTCCCACCCTTGTGCAAAAGGCACATCAGAAATCAAACATCTTTCTTAACGTGACTGGTAGCGCAAGTAAATCCCAAACATTCTTACCTGTGTAACTATTATGGAGAAGGCAAGTAGAATTTCTGGAAGAAGTTACCTATCCATCCTATCTTATCACCCATCCATCTGTGAAACAACACTTAGATGAAACAGAAACACACAGACCAGCAAAGCACACAAAACCTCACTTTGAAAATCCACCAATATGGTCCAGCTTGTGCTTTCCATGTTGAAATACTTGAAATCTTCCAAGTTCCCACATGACGAAAAGGTAAAAGGGCATTTAGCTTTAGAATGCAGTAACCCAGCTTTTTATTTTTTCAGAAGACACGTTTATAGGATCGTCACACAAGAAATAATGAATCCCAACAAGTGCCATCAGCATGGCATGCCAGGGTACTTTTAAGCAGAGGGCAAAAAACTAAGACAGCCACTCCATTGACTCTGTTTTCCATAAGGCTTCATTCTATTTTGATAGACACATACCCACGAATATCCTTGTGGGCATTTTAAAAGCTGTAATTTCATCTGAGGTTTTGCAAGCTTTGTTTTGTGTGGTCTATGATATCATAAACATCCTGAATATAATTACAACTGCAATTTTGTGGGCTATATTTTCGCTCTTGGTAGTCCAAAGCCAATGTTTACAGAAACTTTTCAGCACACTTATTTGATTTGAACTTTTTATTATTATTATTACAAATGTATATTATTTTATTAAAAAAATTCACACTGAAGCAAAGTCAATTCCATTTCATTACAACCAAGAATACAAAATAAATGCAATGAACTCATAGTTTAAGTTTTAACAGTCATTTCAAGAGTGACATCAGGACAACTTAAAAGCGGTAAACTCTCAACTCTAGAATGAGAAACAAGTATTTTGCTTTGTGGTTTTTCTAGCCCATTGGCAAGGGCACTGCCAAATGTGGCCACCACAGATCTAGAGTGGCAAAATTTTGTGGCAGCATGAGGCACATACACAATAATTTCTAATGAAAACTATAAAAATGAAAGATGCGTGCACGAAATTATTAGAAAAAAAAAAATAACTGAAGAGAGACAGGCACACTTCCACAAATCGTAAACATGGGAAAATACAACTAGAACAATTTGAAAAGTTACTACCTTACATATATAAAAAGTTCTTTAAATCGCTGTTAAAAAGGACACGTTCTGTCCAGATTTTGTGTAATACTTTTTAGTGTCTACACAAGACAGATTTTTAAAAAAATTAAATAGTATTAATTTACTACTAAATATTTAGGAGATAACAGTGCATTAAGGACTTTTCTTTTCATATAGTAATACACATTGCTCCTGTCTGGCGACATTTTTAGAAGATTACGTATGGCCTTATGTACAATACATTTATTTAATCCTAAAACAATTCTTTGCTTAATGGTGTTAAAGTACCATTCCTGAAGATTATGAAGAGAGACTAAGCTTATTATGCTTATATAAAATATTATACATATTTGAACACTTCTAGCTTCCCGCCACCCCTCCCGCTATGAATGCTCTTCCCTCCCCCTCCCCAGATACAGTGTCACAGATACAGTGCAGGACTCGCAGCTTTCCCTATATTTTTCCTTCATTGTGCAGTTTGTGCTACATAAAAACTTCACCAACACGGACCAGGCTGCTCATCCCACTCATTCCCCACGCATTTGTTTCCTCTGAGCCATGATGGGAAAAGCTGTACTCAGCGGCTGCTCTCCCACCAGGCGACCAGGATGGAGAAGACAGCTCTGCTGGTGTCACCCGCCTCTCTTGGTACTGGTGCGAAACACTTTCGTCAGGGTGTAAACTTATGGGCAGAGACAGAGCTATGAGTACCAATGAAACTGCACAGGTAGAAAAGGACATAAAAATTACGTGGTCCTGGCTTCCCATGACACACTGCATGATTCACTTCTGAAAGTGGAGCATTTTCACCTCATGGAAGGACCCCTGGAAAGCAAGGCTTCTTCTGCTACAAGTTCCACCCACCCCAGCAACACATGTCAAGCTCACAAGGAAAGACCAATTATTTCACCACCAGGAAGGAGCTAGAAGAGTGCGCACAGCTTAAGTTTTGCAGCAAACACTTTTGCTTTTATACACTGTTCTCCCAGTTGTGAGTTTGAAGGCAACAGAGGAAGTCAGCTCGGCTTCATGTGTACACACAAAAGCTAGAGAGGAATGGCAAGTGGTCGTCTATCAAACCAAGGCAGAAATGCCAGTTCAGCTTAGAGAGAGGTCATGGCAGTCATTCTAGAAGCTGGAAGCTCACTCAATTAAAGTACCTTACATTGCTGTGAAGTTTCACACTCTACATACAGATTAATCCACACCATGATTTTGCCTTACTGGCACAAGAGCCCACCTTGCATGGTAACATCTCCCCTGCCACCTCCTGACATTATATGAATTTTGATGATCAGATGCAGTAGGGGAGAAGAAATGTTAGATAACTAATGGAGAAGACAAAAGATTTTGAGAGAACAGAAGGGTGAAAAGAACAGGAGGGGACAAAAATTACTCTGCCAAAGGTTCATTTCCAGAAATGTGACATTCAAGTCACAGAAATACAAATAAATGTTACTTTATGGTATTGCCCAAATATCCATTAGCTCAAAGGTACCCCATCCTAAGCTCAGTAAGAGGTGAGACATCCCACTTAAGGAAAGAATGTAACCTGAGGCTCACTGAAATAAAACAAAGGAACAATTAAAAATCTGTTCTTTCAAACAGGCTACTAGGGTATGTATAATATGTAGCAGTTCAAAGGTTACACATTGAAAGTACCTTTTGGGAGATTACTTTTCCCCAGAAATATTTTTTTCTTTCAAGTTGCTTGATTTCATTTTCACCACCTTCTTACCCAGTTGATGACAAAACCAGGTTTTGGTTGCTTTTCCAGAGAAGCCAGGTATTGTCAAAACCACATTGTGGCAGATAGAGCCAAGGCAAGCCAACTAACTGCACACAAAGGGTATGAAAACAACACCTGTTTGAGGAGGAACGGAGCACTAAAAGCGACTGGGAGATCAAATCCAGTAGAAATATGTACATGTCTAGCTGTGATGAAAAATGTTCTCCTCAGAGCAAACAGATTTACTCATCTTGCTAGGTCTGATCACAACTTGAGTGTGAATGCGTATGTGTAGATACGATTTTTTTTGTATGGATACAATGCAGAAGAGAACACACTGCAATATAAAAGCCTGTAACATTAATCATTTACAGATGAACTCTACTCACTTCACCTCTTCTCTGGACACTAGTAATAGAAGTTCACTGATGTTACATTCCTAGTAGCTTTCTAAAAGCATTTTTCCAGGTTTTCTGGAAGAAGAGCCAGCTTTATTTCTGAAGGCTGAAAGAAAAATGAAGCGGTCCCAAATTACATGTTGTGTCTCCCCGAGTAACTGTGGTTGCAGAAGTTGGACAATAATCCTCTGATTATGCTTCTGAACTCTTGCTTAATTACTGGGGATTTTCTGCCAGCTACCCATCCACTTACAATCCTTAGGCACAATCAAAACATGTTTGCTCTAGGGAAAAAGAAACATTTCAGTGCAATCTAGCGCATCTGGTGTAACTAATCTGGGTTAATCACAGCAATGTGAGGGACACAGAATATGCATTATAAACATGAAAAAGGAACAATTTTCAACATGCTTTTCAAACTGCGCAATAATTTCTCTTAATTATTAATTCTAACAAAATTATTAAATGCATTTGTTTTCTCAAGTCTTAGTATTTCTGTCACCTTTACATTTAGAAAACTGGCTCAGGAATGTGAAAGAAAGCTAAATTTATAGAACTCTCATGTACATTAATCAGCTGCTTAACAGAAAAACAAGACCATCATCCACATTCCTACTGAGACTTGAGGGCAGTAAATACCTTTTCCTGACTATTTTGGTGTCCAGCCTGGGAAGACATTCCATTCTTCTGTTCCAACAGATCCTGAAAGCATCTCCTTTTCATGTGACTGTCCTGGTTTCATTTAAAATAACGCTTAGTTTAAAACTAGTCAGAGCACGATCACTGTGATTTCAAGAATTCAATGTGAATGAGTTAAGAAATATCAGCAATCTTCTGTTTGGTGTTCAGTCCAGTAGCATGAAGCATATCTGTCACTGCAGAGACTTGGGTGGGTTTTTTTCTTTTTTTTTTTTTCTTTTCTTTTTTAAATTTTCTTTCTTTTTTAAATTTTTTATTTTTAAGACCTCGCCTGAAAACTAGACTAATAAAAACAGAATAGTAAAATACTCTGGAACAGTAAAATCTTGCTGTTCTTGACATCCATGAGCAAAACAGTAATATCCTGTGAAAATAACATAGTGCTTTAAAAAGGTGCAATATACCTGTATAGCTAAACTGGTTTGCCTAGTATAAAACTAACTATATACAAGCTTGAAAGCCTGGGAGTTCAAGATTTCAAAACTTTAAAATCCCATCAAAGAGATTGAAAAGACAGATTTATGGCAATCACTACAGCATAAGGAAGGTGCACCAGGAATCCTTCAAAATTCCAAAGGTTAAAGAAGTTAAGTGCTGGGTTCAGATCAGAAGAGTTCATTAGAGTAACCACAATGGAGCACATGCAAGGGCAGGGAGGAAGGAAAACTTCACAAGAATCTCTTTTATGGCAATAAAGGGATGGGGGGCTTATGGGGAGAGTCTTCAGTGAGTGAAGTTTTCCTTTTGTCATCATGAATTTAATTCTGCATCATAGGTTTGTATTTTTGGTTCTTCTCACTGTTATGAACTTCATATTGCTGGAGTCTTCTGGCTTTTAGTCCTTTCCTTTGAGTCAGCCTGCTAGCCCTCTCAGTACCTGTGAGACTGATGAGATTGGTGATACTGGGAGCTCTGCTGAGACGACGTGGAATAGCCCATTGTACTCTGGGACTGAGAAGATCCCTGAATGTTGCTTTGGTAACTCAGGCGTGAGCTGGAGTGCTGCAGGAAAATAAAATGGGAACATGGGAATGAAAACCAGCCTCTTAGGACTATGCAACTCAGGAAACTTTTAACCTCCCTGAAGCTCATTAAAACCTGACTGTTGGAGAAGCTGACTAAACACTGTTACTATTTAAGGTCCCATAAAACAAGTAATCAACCTGATCTGCAATCAGCCTTAGCATAGCACACAAAATACACAAGGTCACTGGCAGACACCTAGAAGTACAGCATGTACACACCCATTTTTTGAAGGAAAAATACACAAGACACAAGAGAGGGCAGACTCAATTTCAGAATTCAGCTGTTGTTTAAATTCACATCTATCATTAAAAGTGGAAAACCAAACTGCTAAGGCCACAAGCACCCTTTCTGAGATAGGCAATATGAAACATTATAGAGTAACAGTTCATTCTGTTTCTGAGAAAAAAAACAATCATGACCTAAGAGCTACTCAATTTATCTAAATTAAAAATGTCCAGTGGGAGAGAATAAAATAATTTTAGGTGAGTCTTTCAATCTGCTGCCACAACTACTAGAAGCAAGGACAACTGCTTAAAGATGGGCGTGTGTATGTGCAATAACCTAACATTAATTTTCCTGAATGATTTTTTTCCCCCTTCACTGTTTGGGTGGATCACAATCTCAGCAAGCCAAATTCATGGATCATTTGCCGCCCATAGTCTGCTGAATTTGCCTTTTATTACCATATCCATTCCCTGTCCAGAATTAATACTGAGCTGCAATAAAGTGAAGCTGCAAACTAATACAAGTTGCAAAATCACTCTGCCTGAGAAGTACAGCTCGATGGACAGGAGACTCTCCAGCAAGGTATACCCCACTCCAATCCACAACAGAGTTTACAAAAAAACCCCTAAACTATTTGCAATCAGCAAACAATTTGCTTCTAGCCAAGTTAAGTGCAGGGTCAGGCAGCCATTCAGTAGAGTTCTGTTCACTGTCTAGTTAATGGCTGTTCTTGGCTGTTTCCAAGGGTCATCAGCAAGACTGTGGCCAACAGCAGCCATCTAGGAAAAGTGTTACGAACCTACATTCTGATTAAATATCAGGATTATGAGTTACAGAAAGCCTCTGGAGAAGTTTGAGTTCTGAAAGGAAATTCCATGGAGACAGTGGGCCTGTAAGAACACCACATCCTCCGCAGACTAAGAATCTACTCAGCGAAAGCAACGCCTCAGTCAGTGATCTCATTTAACCATTAGATCCCAACCAGGAGAGCTGTGAAAGCCTCTTGACAACTTTTCAGCTGGATGATGAAGAGCAGGAACCTAAAGTTCAGGCAATGTAAAGCTTCTGCCCTTTGTTTCTGTACATAGCTCCATACCTTTAATTTTATACAAATTGTAAACCAAACTAAACCTGAAAAAGATCACACTACTTTTTCTGTGTTCTGTCTAATGCAGAAATATGATATTAATGTAGGAGTATAATATTAATATAACTAATAGTTTCATGGAGTAACTTCACTTGTTTGAAAAGGTCAGTTTGGGAGATAACAGAGCAGCACACTGGCTTTGGAAGAGATGTCCCCCAGCAGCGTGTATGCTGCTAATAACCAAATTATGCTTGGCCTGCATGATTAGATTAATAGTATCTGAAACCTAGAATACTGAAATTTGTCTCAAAATTCTGACAGCTTTTGCAACTTCTAACATAAAAGAAAAGGAACTGTAGTAAGTTCTATGACTTTATAGGAACTAGCTCTGGATGAAAAACATTAGCACGGTGAGCTGAGCAGAGCACCCAAGGTCACATAAGGAATGCTCAGTAAAATTCAACACAGAATTTGGACTGACATTTGTGGGAAGCAACATACACTGAAGTTGGTGAACTATAAAAAATTTCAATGGAGACTTTAAATCACAAGCTAAATGAAACTCAAACGGAATCTTCTTCATACTTCTCAATAACGTATAATGGAATAAAATCATTGCCATAAGACAACAAGAATGCATTAACTTGACCATGCTTATTTTTGTTCACTGAAGAGAATTTGTTTTTAACAAAGTCAGACTTGGACAAATTGCAGACATTCCTTTCTGGAACAGAAGACAGTCAGCTAGAATTTAAGGGCAGATAGCCAAACGCAACTGTAAAAATGGATAATCACACCATACAATTTAGCGAGTGACATACAGGAAACATACAGATCATCATTTTGATGCCTGTGCTGTTAAACTTTTGAAGAAAAGAGCCATGGGGTAAAAAACAATAATCTAACTATCACAAAAAAAAAAAACAACAAAAACCCACAGGATATTTAGACTGCTAACAACTTATAAGAGGGAAGTTTGCCAGCAATTCAGAGAGCTGTATAAGGATTCTATAATGGGTATTATCAAATGCAGCACAACAGTCCTCAAAATACAAACCAAACCAGGCCAGCCATAAATACTGCATAGTCAGACAGCTGTAGCGATCTGTCCAGACCTCAAGCTTGTCTGGAACTCTTCAAAAAAGAAACCTAGTTGTCCTTACCCTTAAACTGCCCTCAACGCCTTGATGATCATTTGTAATTAAAAGAGTAAGACAGAAATGGGAGAAAAACATCTGGCACTGAGAAATCAATTGTCTGTGGAGGTCTGGAGGCAGCTTCTGTCAAGGCAACTCCAGAGCTGGGTTTTTTTTAAAAAAAGCTACTTATTTTAAGTTTAAAGCTGCCTGACAAGACCATTCTTCATGGTGGGATCCTCTTGAAGGCCAGTGGCAAACAAAATCCCCAACATCTTTTAAAAGCTACCCTTAATATCTACATTTTTCTTATTCTGTTTTCAACTCGTTACTATCCCAGCAAGTATAAACTCAAGTATTGAAGATCCTGGTAAGTTCAATGCTTTCTGTATTTAGTGTAAGTCACTTTTTCACTGGAAAACACAATTGCACTAAGCAAACACAAATATGCAAATGCAAAAATATTTCATGTTTTTACTCATGAATACTACTGTACTGAAAAACACGAAAGCTATTCAACTTTGGTCACATTAGGAACAATACTTGTGTTTCTGCCCTACTTCAGCATAAATCATACTGATGAACCAAAACGTCATTCCTGTGCTAACATGCTCTTTTTCTTTAACAGCAGAAGTAGACTTAGCAATATTGTAGAATAAACTACAGAACCACTCCATACATGTGATGATACCAGGTAAAATGAAGCAGGAATCAAACGTGAGAGCCTGGTTTCTAACTTTGCTTCAGCTATTCACACAGAATTTAATACTGCAGGGAGAAGAGTATCCTAAACTTGATCTCACGCAGCATCTACATGCATGAAATAGTTCCACTGGCTTCAACAAGATTACTCCCAAACACAAAATTAGTCATATGTTGAAGTGCTTTTCTGGAGAGGACTAGTGCTTGACATTTCACAGGGTGCAGCAAATACAACTCGTACTGGTATTCTACTGAAAATTACTAACCACAGAACATAACCTTTTCACTTCTAAGCTTTAGGCCCACATTTTTGTCCAATATATCACAGCACACCTGCTGAAGTTACACGGGAAATTCATTAAAATGTGATTTATGCTCGCAGTGGGGAAGGCGGAAAACAACATTTTGGCCCTACAGCATCAGAAGCAGCAAAAACTCCAGAGGTACCTGATAATCTGAAGGCATGACAGGCCCGCCTGAGTTAGTGCCTGAAGGCCCTATGCGTGGTTTCTTGTTGGGAGGCACCTGGTTGAGGCTGGAGTCCTGGCTGTGCTGGAGCCCCGTGCCTGCTCCCCCTCCTCCCGCGCCAGCGGCCCCGGCCGTCCCATTGGTCTGGGTGCTGTTCTGCTGCTGTGGCTGTGGCTGCTGTGGTGCTGCCTGCGGCTGCTGCTGAGGTGCTGTTTGCTGCTGATGTTGATTCTGCTGCTGTTGATTCTAGGGGAAGAAGCAACACAGACCATCACTTGCTCTGAGCTAGTCTGGGAGCCTTATGGAGTTGCCAGCTCCTGCGCCAGTGGAGAAGGAGGCAGGCCTGCTTGCTCAATGGGAAAACACAGCAAGTCTGCATGTCAGGAGAAATGTGTCCTCAGTACACTCACACACACTTTGTGGGGTATCCCATTTGTGGTCATTTTGTATTTTTAACAAAGCAAGCTAGAGTAAAACTGGAAGGACAGACTAGTGCCTCCTACAGCTAGCCAAGCACTCAGAGAGGAGGATGGAAGGAACAATTTATAAAGCAGTAATTGCCTAATGAACGGAATCAAAGCCCCCAAAATTTCACTAGTGCTCAGTGGCACATGTGGTGAACCACAGTAAATTATTCTAAGTGCTTCGACAGCCTTGCTCACTCAGAATCAAACCCACTTTTCAAACTTTCACAAATGACATGTTACAATAACACGATGGAGGTTGCAGCTTTACTGCCAGAAAGGTAAGCAAATTGAGACCAGAGAAATCACCTAATTTCTTCCAGATTGTGAGGAAATTCTGTAGCAGAACCAAAACCAGGTTTTGTTACTGGTTTGCTCTACTGTGATTTTAGGTACCTTGTGAGAGTGGTATACTAGGAACACAGTCCAGCATAGTGCACTATGTACAGGATCAGAAAATCTTATTGAAATAGCAGAAAAGTGAAAATTGACATGAGACAAATAGTTGAAGACAAAAGAGGAGGAAACAGCTGAAGGAAGAATTTGGCAAGGGAAGGGAAGCCAGATAATTAAGATGACATTGGGACCTAGCAGGAAGAGAGACAAAGAGAAAAGGGCCACGAAGGGGAGAAAAAAGTTAAGAAGGGAAACACAAGAGCCAAAGACATTGTATTCTTCTGGCTTCAGAGGGCTACAGACTAAAAAGAGCATTAGGGAACTGGACAGAAGGCAAGAAAAACAGCAGGGTGTAACTCTGTTCTCCATGGTTAGACAGTTACAAGGAAAGACCACCCATTTGTCTGCTTTCAAACACCAGGGATGGCTCCTCCATCAGAGCACTAAAGCACATAAAAGAATTGCAGAGAAAAGCAATTTCTCTCCAAATGTGAGGTATGTCACTTGTTCATCATGGAAAAACCCAACAATTGTCATAGCTCGAATTAGAAACTACCCTCCCCCCAATACCCTCTACAGAATATTTTGGGATAGTATTTTTTCCCCTAGAATATATTATGTAATTATCAAAGCTTTAGTATGGCATCCTTTTATAAAAACCTCACTTTATTAGTTTCTCAGAAATCATGACAACCAGCTGCCACTAGCAGAAAATTCCGGATGCCCCTGATCACCAAAAGGCATTTAGTTACCTCAGATAAATGACATAAATGATCTGTATCTATGCCATGCATCACAACGGTCTCCCAAGAAACAATCAGATGAAATTTGCAATGATGTATTCATTTAGGATTACAAAGGATCTTCAAGGACTCACAGGCGGCTTGCTTGTGCCATTTCACATTTAGCAAAACCAATAATATAACCTCCTGCTTACAGTCCTCAAATCTCATCTCAGTCAGATTCTGTTTCCCAGGAGATCTAAACTTCAATATTAAAAGTTAATGAAGCTAGCTTGTAAAAAAATATATATGTTAAGAAGCAATTTATCTTTTCCTAATGGTTTGAACTTCACTTACACAAACAAATGAGGCAGTATTTCTGCCAGAATTCCAAAACTTGTGTTTTCATAGGGCTGCTTGGATGCAAATGAGGTGGCTGCTACTGTGAGAGCTGAAAAATGCAGCTTTGTTATGTGTAAACAAATACTGCAGGAACTTTCATAGTTAAAGGCAAGAGTTTGTCATAGGTCCTATGTTTTGCACTTTGGATATTAGCACAAAATTTACCTGACTACTCTGAGCTTGCTCTTCTGTGCAGCAACTACTGCTACTGCCTGGGTAAATACTGTGGTCTACTTTGCAGGCTCTGGTGGGATTCTAGCTGCACCTCCTTAGTGTACAAAACCAGCTTATGCCAGCAAAAACACTGTCCCCAGGTCAGTCTAGTTCACGGTGGTCCCTAAATAAATAAACTAGTAAAAGGTCTACAGTTAGCAACATAATACCATGTGTCAACTCACAGGTACAAATTACAAAAATGAAATTCCAGTCCTAACTCCAAAGGAACCCAGTGGAAACTTGCCTAACACAATTTGAGGTTGTTTTACAAACACTCATTTTAGCTTTTCTAACTAAAGATTAACCATTTCGAAGTACAGATGCTTACACTAAAGGTCATTCAGTTCAGATGCAAGTTCCAAATAATCAAACACAGAGAACATCTCTAGGTTTCCAAAGGACTATACAGGTATTTATGGTTTTAAACACAAACTAGAAACTAACACTATTAAAAAGAAACTTAAATCCTTTCACTTGCAACATCATAAAGAAGCAGAACATGGCACCAATCCAACTTTCAGGATATCCTTTACCTGTACATTTTCTACACTGTAGGAACACATTCAATGAGTAATGTGTGACTTGTATTACCTAAAAAGTTTCACAGAAGTTTAATTTGGGGTGTGTATAATATGTGACTGTCCACAACAATTTCAAAGACCATTTATACAATGGCTGTTTTGAATATAAATACGTCATTATTCCCCCTCAACACTCCCAGGAAAAAGGCAGATGTCTACTTTTAAATACATTGACTCAACAAAAGGCAGAGTAATTTCAATTCGTAAGATTTGTTCTTGTTTTGAAGCTGAGTTGAAATAAAGCTAGTAACTAATTTACAATCAAATCAGGTTTTTTTATTTTTGCTTAGGTGTCTGTTTCCTCTTTTTTTTTAAAACAAAACCAAAAACCAAACAACTATCTGGACACAAAAATCCAGGATATTACCATTTGTTCTCAGTACAGAAAAATCTAAAATGTCTGTTCTGAAACTAAAATCTGCTGTCTGAAATGTACTGTGATAGGCATACTTCTAAATTCAGCTAGCGCCTCATCTTACACAGAAAAATCTGAAAACAGAAGATGCATGCAGTCGAATGGTTTCTCCAAAAGATTAACAGTCGTTCTCATGCAGTCCTCAGATAATTACCATTTAAGGCTGTTTCCTTTACATTGTGCTAGCTATACATTACTGGTGGTGTCTTACTGTACACTTTAAGTGAAAATAGCAAGCTGCTTCACGCACTACAGCACCATTGTCCAGGCTTCACAGCATGATGGGGCAATCACTGCAGTCACGTAGCACAGCTGAGCTACATGCACAAAGCAGGTCAGATTATGCTGCAAACATGCCAAAATTTACTATGCACACAAACGAGTTCTTGCCCATGTCTTTGGGGCTACGGGAAAGACAGGAATCAGGGCAGACTGTCGCTACCAGAACAGTTCATGCTCCTTATTACTCCTTTGTCTGAAGGCCCTTAAAACATGATCAGAAAACTGTGCAGATGGATGAAATGTTCTGATGTAGTGCCAGAAGCAGGCTGCCACTATTTACTTGAGACCTTGACAGCCATCAACTTTCGAATGGCTGGATGTATGCCAGTCATCCAATGGAAATGCCATTCTTTTTGTATGATCACAATGTATTTTCACCATGTGATGCAGGAGGAGGTAGCAAGTTTCTCTTGGAATGATGGCAGCTGAAAGCAGGCTACTGCTAACCAAACAACCCATCCAGCTCATTCCCCACAGGTCAGGGCAAACTGTGCTGGTGATACTGCCTGAGACACTCCAAAGCCACCTGATAATCTGTCTGGGAAGCAATTTTGAGAGAGCCTTGCCTGGAAAACACATTTTTGGTTAACTCCTCACATTTCATTAGTTTTCATTTGGTAGCACCATGATTCTTTCTTATTGCATACTTAAAGGGGGAAAAAATTAAACTATTATACCTTATCCCCCTTCTCTTCAGGCTCATCTTCATTGAGGAATTCTCTTTTAGGATACGGAATCTGACAGCCAGCAAATACACTGAAACACAGTAAACATTAAACACTTCCACAAATATATACATATGACATTTATTTACTTAATGCTGTATTAAAAACAAGTGAATACAACACAATTTTTGCATTTCTTGAGTCTTGTTTCCCTAAGTGGCAGTGTAAGCACCCAAGACAACAGCAGATACTAGCAACTAGGTGCTGATCAAGAAGTCGGATCTCTTTCTTTGCTGTTGGCACAAGGTCATAATTTAGAAATCACGGCATGGTTGAGCATGCCCAAATGCCAGAACGACCACTTGTTGATCCAGATGGCAAAGTGAACAAACATAGTGTCAGAGGTTCCATAACACCTAGTTGGAACATGTATGGCTCACTGAATAAACGGTCTGATCCAAAAAGTATTAATGTCTTATAAGCCTGCCTTGGCTTACAGCGGGCTTAAATATATTTGCCAATCACAACTGCAGAGTTACTTTCAATTAGCTTCTCAGGTCTTGTTTAGAGAAAAATAAGATAGCTTCTAAATTCAGCTAGCTAATGAGATTTGGAACATTCCTTACTTCATGTTTATGGCAGAGACTTTATCATAATGTTATCTTGTAATCCATGGGGAGCTATAGCTCTTACACAGTAGCAGATAAACACTAAATAGAAAATTTCTGGTCAATCTTGACCACTATCAGTTTCTTAGATTTCTGTGCCAGCATTCAGAATACAATCAGCGTGACATGACTTTTTAAAGTGTGTAAACATATCTAGCTGCTATAGGGTGTTTGGCTTATCCAATCAGAAAAAGAAAGAAAACAAAACCAACCCCAACAACAACTAATCCCAGCTACACTCCTTTCGCACTCCAGTGGCTGTTCCCTCTTTTTAGTGTTGCCTGCTAGCTGAGGAAGCAGTGAAAGCAAAGGTGGAAATCTCCCTCTACTCAGCTCCTACAGATCATAATGCTACCAACCATCATGCTTTCGAAAACTGGGAAGAGAAACTGGAAGAGGAAAGTCTGCCAGTAGGAACTGAATATATAATTTTCATTTCTCATGACAATAAAATATATAGAGACATAAAATCTGCACTCTCAAGCCTTCTGAACAAGGGACCTGTGGGAGTTTAGGCCGTCATTGACCTCTTTACTTTTCTCTCCTTGCATTCTTACCATGTGGAAGAGGGCATGGGAAAGGTTTGTAGGTCAGAGAACTGTCGAAGTCCTACAGAGACGTGTAATGAAACCAGGCAATGCACAACAGGGCTCTGTGAGGCTGCGCAAGGCAGAACAGAACAGGGCACAGATGGATTCTTTAAATATTGCAAGAATATTGTCACACTAGCTTTGGTAGTACATTCAGAATTACAACATTAATGAGGTACTGGGTCACTGTCCACGACCACTCAGTTCTGGCACCAGTAGCTACAGACACTTCAGTACTACCGTCATAGTTTCTACTGAGCGTGCCTGAGCTACTACTTCTTGTGGATATAGGTAGATACCCGAATTTTTCAGCTGTCATCTTGTTTCAAGGATTAGCATTTAGCAGAAAAAAGACACCCCTGAAGAGCACAGAAGAAGGAATACATACTCTGATGTAGGCAGAGGATCCTCTTGAAAATAAGGGTCCTGCAAAGCCTGCTCTGAGGTAATTCTCTTTGTAGGGTCCATAGTAAGAAGCTTCTGAAGCTGCAAAGCAAAACATTAAAAATAGCAAAAAGCTTATCAAAGTATCATTTTTCAAACTATGACTTACATGTCTTGGATTGTGGATTGTTGTATTATTTGTAGCTTGTCCAGACAAGCCTAAGTTATCATTGCTAGTTCAGTGAAGTTCCCAAGAATTAGAATGCGCATCCATCAAAGCATGATGGCTGTGAAGCACTTATCACACACGACATACAGTTAAGTCTATCAGGCAATATTAATTGCTAAGGCTGAGCCACTGTGCTAAAGCGACACTAAATTCAGCTATTACAGGCTCATAAAGCATTATTTCTAAATAATGGTGCTTTGTTGTGGCACATGCATAGTTTTTATACTATTCTGTACTGCTGACACAACAGGAAAAAAGTGTCAGAAGAGACTGAACATGACCAGGACTCTCCATATCGCTTTAGGGACAGAAACAATAAATCTTCATTTCTCACACTGGCAACATTCCAGAGGCAGAGCTCTCTGCCACTCACACAGCTCCTAGTCCTACTCTAATTGGTATTGAAATGAGAAAGAAGAGGAGCAGACCCTTCCTAGTAATCTTTCTTCCTTGCAAGGAGGAAAGCAATAATAAATTTATTTGCTGGAATGCTATTGACTGCAACAGGCTATAAAGGGATTACAATATATTAGTAGTTTAAACCAGGAGTTATAGGGATAACATGCTATTTTAAATAGGTACTTATTTATCACATTCTGATAAAGTCACAGTAGGAAATCTGAGGCTCAAATTACATCATACAGTATCCTTAATTTATATCAACAGTGAAAATAAAATTCTTTCTGCAAAGTGCATCTCAGCTCAAACTCCATCTTCCAGGCCTCCAACATAAATTCCCTGGATATTCAGCAAAAGAATGTGATTTCAGATTAGTGTTTGGGGCTTTCTGTCCAAGAAATAAAAAATCTGATAACAATTCTATATTCTATATACATGGTACAGTAAATAACCTCAGTAAAAATATCGATCCTCATCAATAAGATGATTCCCTGTATTCCCTTTCTGAATTGTTGTAGTTAACCCTACCTTGTATATTACGTCTCAAAATTCTCTCTACTTTTGCCAATTTCTTTCCATCCCTTCTTATTCCCGTATTTTGCAGGCTATGGATCTCAACAGACTGACAACACAACAAAGAGCCATTTTGGCTGTCTCCACCTATCAGTTCGTTTGCAGCCAGCTCTTGAATTGATTCTGGCTGCTTGTGCAGAAATACACCTCAAGATGTTTTTGCATTGCAGACACCCAGAGTTTGCATCGTACATTTATTTACTGTGTTTTGTATTATCAGATAACCCTTAGCTCTACTTTTCCTGTGTATCTTAACAAATTCAACTTCTAATGTGCTGTTTGCTCTCTACACAGTGACCTCAAATGATTCAATTAATACAGACAACAGTTTTGGTATTCAGTACCTTTATTTCAAATCACCATCCCTCCCTACAGGCAAAATTTGTCTGTTTTAGTGGCTTGTGACACCATTACAGATGATAAACATTTCTTCTCCCCTGTTCCTCCACAATGACCCCAGAGACAAACACTCATGTTCTGTATAAGGCCACTCCTGGTCTTCCATACCAGCTGTCATCAGTGACAGAAGAGTACAGGATATCAGCCTCTGCCTCCTGGACTCCTACCTCAGAACTGATTGCTGCAGTACTACTCAAGAGAAAGCTCCAGTTTTCTGCCATGTTACTGTATCACAACCTGCCTCCAAACATGACCTGTATTCTTCATCAAATATAAGGCTAATGTACCACAGCAGAAGATCTAAAGATATCTTACACCTTTTAATAGCCTGCTCATCCCCTTAGTAATTCCCCTCCATATCCAAGAATATAACCTATTTGCCCAGTCCAGATGATTCAACACACGATACCATTCCAAATGAGATATCCTGCCCATCAGTGAACCAACTTTCTTTGACAAAGCCTGGTTTTCTGTAGCTTCTGTTGCTCCTAGGAAAGTGAATTAAAATGGGCATAATTTGCTGCTAACACAATACAGAAAGCTTGTGAGACTGGACTTCATCAACAGCGTCATACTTCTCAGCAGCTCTCAAGATTGCTTGATCTCAGATTCTATTGGCCTGACATGACAGATATATAAATAACTTTTCAAGGACAGCAAGAACAGATGCCTCTTCTGGATGGAAAACATTCTGCCCTTCATGCAGATATCACCATTCAATGTCAATTAGCACAACGGCACAATATCCTCCCTCTTTGTGAAAAATCACTTGCTAACCTGCACTGGTCTACTTGATGCCCTGTTTTCTCTATGTTCTCTATGTGCCACACTTTCTGTATTGATTAGCACAAAGTCTAAGGACTTTGTACAGGTACACGGACCTCCTCAGTGCAGCAATGAGATACCAAAAAAATTGTCCATGTTCCTGAGCATTCTTATGCAGAGCTCTGGGAGACTGACCTATTTAAAACGAGACTCCATGTTCATGGCTGATCACTAAAACCACCCTTATTCATCCCCATTTATGAACAGTGAGGAAAATTTGACTAAGAGAACCTACCTTGCTAAGTGAAATGAGTCTTCTTCACAATCTTCAGAAAAAGCCCTCATCCTTTTGGAATCAGTCTCATTCTCACAATCGTACTAGGGAATTCACAGGTAGACATCTATCTCTTTGTTCAGTCACTCTATAATAACTTTGCCTCACCACTTCTCCATCATGAAAAGTTCCTTTGTTTATAAACGTATATAATATGCCACAGGGTGGCAAAATATGGTTAGTTTTGTGTTGTTTAGACATCTGGTTAATATTTCCCCTGAAAAAGTAGCCTATCCACTGAAAATTACTCTTAACTTAGTGTTCATAGCCTTGATGAATTAGCCATATAAGCTGATAGCAACCCATTTGCTTCTTTGGCTTTTCACCAGGCTTTCTGGTGACTTCAACTTTGAGTAGGAAAATGGGGAAATTCAGGTGCTAACTAACAATGTCTTTTACAGTTACAATCTTTCCAGTTAGACTCTTCCTCCAGGTGATTCCAGTGTGTGCCCAGTAAGTTGAGTTTGCGAAATTTTAATTATTTTTTCTTTAAGTCTCACACTTCTTACATGAATGCTTCCCTTCCACCCACCTGCACAAACCTATTGTTTCCACAGCTATTTGTGTCATCATCCAGCAGCTACTAACAAGTCTTCGCCAGGACCCAGAGAGACTACTACGCTGAATCCGTAACTGAGAATGGGCCACTAGAACTCAAGCTGCACTAACAGCCTCTTTACAAAGACTCCCTTTTTACAGCACTAGCAAAGCCACTTTGAACTTCATTCCTAAATTTAGACAGCACTAAGTCATCACAGAGGCATCTAAAAATGATGCTGTATTAGAGCAACTCTATATTCACCTACAGTGAATGACTCAACTAGATAATCAGCAAACAAATGTTTATGGATGTTGCTTGGAATCACCCACAGAACAGAGGTGGACTATTATCAGAGGGAAGAAAAAGAAAAAAGGCAAAGGAAAGGAAAAAAAAAAGAAAAAAATTACTACAGGAAATAATTAAATTTCTCCTTTCCTCTTCCCTTCCTTCACAAAACTCTCTAGCTCTCTGAAGCAACATGGAATCAAGGCATATAACATTATTCTATTTGCACGGCAGATATAAGGGTAAGGCTGGGTATATGAGTGCCTTGCAGCTCATAATTAGGTAAGACCTTCAGATCTTTAATACCAGCACTTCAAGCACACCCTCACCATGTGTGTGTATGTCAAGAAAACACACATCAAAAATTGCCAGTTAAATAGTTTTAACATCAGTGTTCATTAGAATGAGATAGAACAACAGACACAGATATTACCATCAGAAGCGCATTTCATTCTTATAATCACAGTGATTTTAAAGTTGTACCTACCAAAAGAAAAACTTTGCTGTCAGGCTTGACTTTGTGTTTCTCCATGTATTTTATGAGGCTACTATTGGCATATCTGAAAAACACAGTTAAACAAAGACATTTCTGAAATAACACAAGCATTAAGACTATGGAACTGTACCAAATGATCAAAGAAACATTTACTGGTCCTTAATAAGTGAGCTATAGGAAGAACTGCTATCAGAAAACATGTCAGATATTTATCAAGCAGTTGCACACAAAGTGTGCTTTTCACAACAGGAATAACTGTGTACAGATTATTTCCATGGAACATGCAACTTCTATAGAGTACGGATAAGCTGTTGACATGGGCATAATACATAGAAACTCAAGCTGAAGTTTATACTCTAGTTTTCTAAAGCATTTCCGCCACAGAAAGTGTACAGCAGTTTGTAACAGTGCAAATCTAAGCTATTGTTTCCAACTGCAATCTGGCAAAGCAGTTGTTTACCATTCTCTCTCCCTGACCCCAACCTGCAGCAAACCACAGACTTTATAGTTCCAAGCTCAAAAATGCCTCAGATATGTATGCCCTGTGTTTTATCTTTAATCTGCAAATCCAGAAATCATCTACAGTCATCTTCACAGGAAAGCAGCTTTGTGCACAGACAAGCTTCATATCTTGTCTAAAGCCAGTATAATGAATCCATGGCAGAGCTGGAAACAGAATCCAGAACTCCTGAACCCATGTCCTCTGCCTTACAGCAGTCTGTGCTGCTCCTTACAACCTCTGATCTATTAGCACCACTTGAATAATTTAGCCAAAGCACCAGCAAACACTAAAAGTGTAAAATTCTTTGTAAAGTGCAAAAGGCTTTGCATAATAAACTACTGAACGCATCATTCTCTCTAAAAATTTCTGTCCACTGCTTTATTGTCTCCACAATACAAAAAGCTGGTAAAAAGCACCAAGGAGCTGTTTCCCTATCTTTTCTCACACAAAAAGAATTAAGTTATCCTTAACAGCTAATAGAACTGGTTTAAGCAAGCTCATTTGTCTATGCCTGCCATAGGTTAAATGGCACTTATGAAAACCCCCTTCTACAGAAACAAGGAGGCCACTCAGTTGATGATTTTAACAAGCAGCTGAAGGAGAGAACACCGTTCAAGCAAAATGGCCAATTCAAATGGACAGCAGTCACAGCTTTAGAACCCAAAAACTACAAAACTGCCCCCTCCCTCCAATAAACTCAGAGGATAGGAGCCAATTTCTGCCCATCTTCTGCTACATTCACTGAACTGTTGTTGCATGATCATCACTTACGTTGTTCTCCTAAAATCTTTCTGAAGAGTTGGGTATTCTGGCATCTTCCTTATGTCTTCCCAATCTTTATCTTTGGTGGGGGGAAAAGAAGAAGCATTTACAATTCTGAAAGTGTAGATTAAGTAACACACAAGAAGGAATAACTACAGCAGTTGTTTGACTCTGTTGGCCAGTACTACTGTTCCACAATTGTCAGCATTTCCAAATCCATCAAACTGACAGCTTCTTCATACCTATACAAACAACTAGTCATCTCCTTTAGTAAAAAATTCAACTCTGTAGCATTACATCTGACATTTTAATGAAAATAAATTACCTGCAGGGAATCCCATGACACTGAAAATGCGATCTAGCTGATCATGATGAAAAGGATTACTTGTTTTGATGTCCTCCTGACGACAGTGAAATATAGGTTCTGAAGTCAACAGTTCAGCAAATATGCAGCCAATTGCCCAAATATCTAAGAAAAAAGGAGAACAACTCATGCAAGTTCACTGTACTTCATCACTGTTCTTTGTTTCATTTCTCAACAACATCTATAACCACAGTAAGATAAAATGCCTCTCAGTGTAATTACAGTACTTTGAAAATAATGCATTAATGTAACACATAAAAAAGGGCAAAATCCGGAGATACAAGTTTTTCAGTCAAAATTAGAGCCTCCAAATTCTGTTTCAAGTTGTAAACTGCCAGTGCAGTACTTAATCAATTCACAGTTATGGCAGAAACCTACACAGCTTAAAGGGCATTCAACTGACCATCAAAAAAGAACTACAGATCCCCCATAAAGATACACTGAAATAAGAGTTCTATCACATATTTCAGAACATTTCCAAACAGATAATTGATAATCAAATACTAAAAAAGAAAAGACTCATGATTCATCCTTTTAGTCAAATAATGCACGCTAGTCAAAATGGAGAAACAAGATCTTTATTTTAATCAAAAATAGAAGCGATTGCCAAACTTTAAAAAAATCTAAAACAAAATCCTACTTGACACCTGACTCCCACTGGAATTGTCTCATCTACATGTCATGTACATACAGAAAATAACAGTGTGATATACTGATGTTTTAATGAAAGAAAATAACTTCTATTTCATTAATTTCTCATTAATACACTTTTCAAAATTAAATCTACTGTGGGCAAGAACATCAGTGTCATTTACAGAATATATTTCTAGATTACATGTATTCATGCTACTTACTACTGTCAACACCCATCTTAGTGTTCTGTATGACCTGAATGCTTTATTATGCATCTTAAAATGAAAGTGTGAATTTCTCAGTGAGAAGTTTAATAGCAGAAAAGAAATGGATTTGCTACATTGACAAATACACGTCTGGGATAACTCTGGAAAAAGATGTTGAGATCAGATGAGTAATGAGCACAGACTGCTGAACACAAGAGCATGGAATTTGGTTTATTGGAGAAGACCAAGCCTCTTTGTTGCAACTAATCTGAGACTCATATAGGGAACAAAAAAAAAAAAAAGCTATCACACTCTCTTTGCTAAAACAGGTCAGTTCCATTTCCATCATGTTTCAGGTGTGGAGCTTGGTGTGCCCCAACTTATAAGCCTTTCTCCCTACCTCCTTCACAGGAAAGTCTGATAACACTTCGTTCAGACTTTACAGTTTCAACAGGGTATAACTTGTTCTGTGCATTACATCACTGTTCCAGCATTTTATCTTCCTTTGATTTTCTTATTAGCCTTATCTGCATGAAAACAAGATATTTAGCTCTGCTCAAGCTGCTAATGCAGCATCTTAATCGCAATTCCTACCTGGGTAGTCAGAATAAATTATCAACTCCAGAATGGAAATTACTTATTATTTGAAGAATAGCATCTTCATTTAACAGTATCTATCCAGTCATTTTCATAACAGATAGCAAATCCTTTGGGAGTTGGTTTATCTAGAGGCCAAAGGAGTTGCAGACCTCTTGGTTTCCATTGCTTTCTGCAGTGCTCACTGTCCACCACATACTGAGAGAGGGGCTGGGCCACTGCTTATTATTCTATTACTGCTCTATCCAGACTGACCTTTTCCTTTTAACAACCAAGAAAATAAAACCTAGTATTCTTGTTGACAGTGAAGTGGAACTGCGAAATCTCCCTGATGAGGCATGTCAAACTTCAAAACTCATTCCTTGCTCACCAGAGAACAGAACCACCGTGGCAACACATTCCCACTTCCTGGCCCTGTGATTAATACAGAGAGCACATTTTAAATCCTTTGAGAATTCAGAAAGACAGACAATGTACCAACTGGATGTTAGATCTGAATAAATACTGGTAATGCCCAAGCTGGTGGTGTATTTTCTTTAACTCTGATCAGTCATTATCTTCTCTAGTAATTGATACTGCTGGGTTTCCTGCCAGATACTTTTTAGCTTCAAAGAACTAACCTAAAGTAACCCAGCATACTTACTATAGAAGGCATGAAACTAACATCTGTATGTGAAGACTGAACAGCTGGAAAAGGCCTTATAGCTATGCAACTCAAGCAGGTCAGGGTCTTCCCTTTGTGAATCTAAACTTTTATGTAACCTGATCTTGAACACATCCTTGGCGCATACTGAAACCATTCTCACAGTTAATTATTTTCTGTCATGTTTGGCTAGTCCTTTTTTTTTTTTTTTCCTTAAATTTTAAATAACATTCATCATTTACAGTGATTATTTACCACATGTGGCATTTTTCTAGCAGGAACACCTCATTAAAATCTGGCAAGTTTAAAAGCTTCATCAGTACAAGCAGTCCTAATAGGTATTTATCTCCTACATGGTTCATATTAGTTAACCAAACTCAAACTTCAGATCTAAGTATGGAAAAATGTGTCAATAACTAGCAACTTCCCTATACAGGGCCATTTCGTATGTTTTCAGTTTATGGTGTCCGTTCCTCCCCATCTGTGTCCCCCCCACACCCGTCCCCCCCAAAAAAACCAAAACCAAAATTATTACATCTATTCCAAATAAAACATACTATCCCTCAGAAGTGGGCATTTACATGGACAAGGCTTAAAATACATAAGCAGTATTTTATGAGTACAGTGCATTATTAGTTTAGTGCACGTCATCTGTCTCTAGCACAACAGGAACTTCTTATAATGCTATATAACAGTTACTTTTTTAAAGCAACCATCAAAAATAAGGAGCAAAAACTATCCAACAATTGGCTCTCTGCTCCCCCCTCTACTAATGATCAACTCACTGTTCCCAAGGCAAAGCTAACCTACAGACAGTATCTACTTCAACTTGTTATGTCCCAGACTCATTGAAAACTGGGACACAAAGGTCCTACGAAGCTGCACTGAATACCCAATCTTTTCCCATTTGATGTCCCATGAGGATCCTAGTATATTTACTACAGTAACATAACTTTCCTGCAACGATGGTCCTGTTTCCTACAGTCTCTTCTACTATCATCAGGTTTCAGGAATGATCTGTGGTAAAAGGTTTTTACTTCCCCAAGTTTACACTGAACCTAAGTGTACACCAATCTTGCTCCCTGGCTCTTCGAAGAAGGGTGGGAGTGAAGGCCTTTGTAGCATTCTACCTTCCCTAGACTCCTCACCAAACAGCTTGCTCAGGTCTCATTCAAACTTATTCATCAGTGAAACATCTTTCCAGGGTAACAACCTTTCTACATAATTTTATAAAAGGATAAAACAGCCTTTTAAAGATGGTCACTTCTGGTTGGTAAACAGACTTTACATATATATGCCTGAGTGCACAGATTATTAGAATATTTGTATGTCGGTTCATGTCCCAGTTTTCAAACCTGCGACTCTAATAGGTTTATAGGTCAGTTACTAAAGCTGAGAAAAATCCTGCATGTCTTGCTCTATTTCTATTTCCTGCTGTAGCCAAGAAGCATGTACAAAAGGATGCTGACATAGCTGCTTTAATGATAGGGCTGATTAAGCATACAAATGCTCACATATCCTTCTCTTTCTATGGAACAATAATCTCATTTCTGTATTTGTTCAGGAGTTTGGAAACATTAAGAATATACTGACCATTTAAGACAACAGAACAATTTATTGAGCAAAGCCTTGATTCTCAAAATGAAACATCTTTTCCCATGCATTTTAACTAAAACATTTTACTGAACACAGGACAGAGTCCAAGATGAAATACTTCATGATTCTTAACTATATCTAAGAAATATATACATAAGGTTAGTCTCATATAATTCTGTAATAAAATTATGTTAATGAAAGTTAAGTCGAGAACTGGAAAACATCTGTTTATCTGCAACTGCCCAGAGGAATTCATTACTAGTGATGTTTGGTTTAGTAGCACCAGTACTTCAAACAACATGCTTTTTTTGTTTCTTTTGAACACAAAGTCTAGACTCTAGGACACGTCCAAATCTGGTAAAAGAAGTGAAGGAGCTGAGGGACCTCTCTATAAAAAATCTTGTATTGTACACCAACCACAGCCACAGATTCTAAACTTACCCAGAATATTTACACACAGTGACCTAGAAGCACAGAGATAACTATAGAAAAAGAGTTTATTCACTTTAAGACTGGTTTTAAATATCTTAGAATTAGATTTAAGAGAATAATCTATTTTTAAGGGGAATTTCTCATTTGTTTGGTCCAATAAGGTGAACAGAACATGCCCACTATATACCTGTTTCTATCACGTACAGACACAAGGGAAAGATCTTCCCATTTGTTCATTAAGGTCTCAGTTTTTGTACGCTTCATTTAAACGTCCACAAAACAGTAACTAGCCTGTTAAATTTGACATTTTCTACTGAGAACTGAGAATGGGATCAAACATTTACAGGTGACAGCTTTTTCAAAGGGAAGCAAAAAGTGGTGTCAGTGGGCTAAGGGTCAGAAATTTGCTATCACTCATTGGTAAGTTAGGCCATGTTTATCAATAAACAGTATCTCAACAGAACTTGACTGAAGAACAGAAGTTTATACTGTAAAGCTACAAAGATGACTATTCAGTAGATAGAAATAATACCTCCCAGTAATCTGAAGGGTGCTTACAGCCAGCCAAAAATGTATCTAAGAGTAGTATTTTATTTCAAGAGTGCCATGATGCAGAGTCACGATAATTCAGAACTTTTAAAGACAAAACCATATTCATTCAAATTAGTCATGAAAACTATTATCCCAGGTTTTTTTACCTGTTTGCCTCCATCCTAGCCTTTTAAACTAAACTGCCCTCTTCCCATATTTGTAATACAAATTTAATTAATTTCAATTAATACAACCTTAAATATTTTTAAGCATTTTGACTGAAATTCTGAGTTCATGGAAATAAACTGTAATTTTCTACAGGGCTTTAGTGGGCAAGGACTCTTCATTCTCTCTAAACAGAGTTATTTTAGGTTGTCGAATTATTTATTTTCCCCACTTAAATTCCTATTCTTCAGTATATTACCATTAAACAAAGATCCTGGATCATACAATTTCAGTCTTCTGCTGCACATTAGACACATTATCTAGCTTGCAACATTATACTTAAATTACTGTGGCAAGCTTGACAATACAGCTACAATAGATTTAATACAGGGAGTGGCAATAGGACCAGAGACTGCAAGTAGTTCTCTCATGCAGCAAAAATGATTGCCAACAAAGAAACCCTGTTAAGGAACTTTAACATTTAATTTATAGAACTTCAGATCCAAAATTCTGGAAACTTCAGGTTTATGGTTCTATACAACAGATACACAAGCAACCTTCCTCTATACAATCAACCTTGTATTTAACTTGTGCAACCTATGTACTCGAGGTGGGGAAAATGCAGTCTTAACAACTGTACACAGAGCACAAGAATTCAACTTTTGCCAACATCAGAAGCTCAAGAATTAAACTTTTACCAACATTATACTGGAAGGATTTGTAAGGATTTTCAGTGCTTGTCTTCTCAAATACTCCTCCCCTACCTGCTCCCAAATCCTACATACCACATTTTCATCAGCAATTCTTTAACTCTTCACTTGTGTGACCAAGACTAATACTGCATAAACTACAGATTAACTACATTAGCTAGCAGTAGAGCAGGCTAACATCCTTGACAGACAGCACAGAGTGATGGTTGCATGAATGCAGAACAGAGTGATAGTTCCATCCTCTTACATCTCTCAGTTCTTTCAGAAACTGGGGTGGGCTCCAGCCTCAGGTGATGTTGCTTTAGGGCAGGGAAATTAGGTCACTGGGACAAGCACTGAGTTCTGGCAAGGAAAGTGTGTCACAGCCTCATCTTCTCTCTAATCCTAAGATATCAGATGCATTACAGACGGTGAAGGGCTATTATTTTTATGCCAATTCCTGTATCTGGAAGATGCAGTACTGCTACTTTTGTTCCAGCAACAGCAGTGCTTATACCTCAGAGGGTCCAAGAGGTACTCTGGCAGGCTGCCAAAGCTTTTCAGGGAAACAAAAGTAAAAAGAGAAATGTTCTTTCAGTGTCAACTCATCAAAAGCACAGGAATGTAATGGGTGACACAAAAGGCAGCTTCATAGCCTTAGGGCTACTTCCCCCTACCAAGTATCACGCAACTGCAACAACCAAAGGAAGTATGAAAGCTTCTCGTTGCAAAGGTCACAAGTTTCTTCTATCCTGCAAAGCATTAGGCAGATCTAATACAGAAATTGTTACCATTTCCTCCTGTAATGATGAAAGAATGAAGAACAGCCAAGATGTGCTGCTGTGTGGTACACTAGTATTTACAAAGCTTTTCAGGGAACATCCACAGCTTTGTATTTGCAATTTATCATATGAAAAAATTATTGGAAAAAAAACCCTGATTGATGGTAACATCTAATCATAGGACTGGAAAGCCAAGAGCTCCCGATTCCCAACCATGGTGCTTTAGCATTAATTTCCCCCCTCCTCCATCATTTCTTTTCCCCATCCTGTTCCATCACTGCAGGTAAGTGTCCAATATCATATAATCTATTTCCTACAAATAGAGTAGCATATTAGCAAATTGTTGCTATCTTCTGTGCTCTTCTGAACTGTAACAAATGAGAAGAGCGCAGTACATATTTTTTGAATGAGAAATACTTTTTTCCTAATTAAATGCAGACTATTTTAACAAACCAACTTTTTTATACACAGTGGAGATCTTTGGAGGTTAACTCCATGCTAAATGAAGAGGGACAGTGAGTTTATAATCTGTTGTATGCTCTCACTTGGCTTCTGTCATTAACTACTACAACTTTTTACTAGGTCCAACATGTCAACACCTTCAGAGCTAACATAAGGTGAGCAAAAGGCCTGCTATCTGGCATATTGAGTCATAACAAGGAACATGTGTGAAGAGCACTTTCCTGCCCTGTTTCAATTCACAAGCCATGACAGTATTTTCTGGGATTTATTAAAGCTTTTGATACCTATCCTATTTCAGTCAACAGAGAGGAACGCACATGAAGGTACCTTGCCTCTTAGCACAGAGAAGCTTATTTGTCCTTCTAAACAGAGTGCTGTACAGTATGCTAACTTCTGTTACTAAGGGGGTCAGCCTTACAGCTATCTAATAAAGTGCTGGCAGTAACTCCAACATAAAAATAAGCAACTCCATTGGATAAGCAATGAAATAAACTATTATGAAATGTAAATCTGCTGTCAGTCACAGCTATTGCCAAGAAGTCTGCTTGCGAAGCATTCCCACCTGTCCTGAGAACAAGTCATTCTATTCAATCAGTGCTGCAGTGTTGAGTTTCAGTTGATATTGCTGAAATAATTGTGCCTGAAGATCAGAGAGATTAGCTAAAAAAATTCCTCTGCACCAGAAGTATGCATCTTGTTATGATAGTATACTTGGTTTTCAGCCAAAGTCAACTTTTCTGAGTGAACTTTTCAGATATGGTAGTAAACAGAGCACTAGTTAGTGAGGATAAAATGTTTATGGACCCAGGTTTTACAACAGACAACCTTCTGGATCTTTAAATGGCAACCTCATGTTTCATTTAAGAAAATTAAGTCATCCTTTAGTCCATTGCTTTGTAAAGGAAGCTTTAAAAAATATAAAACTGAGTCAAACATCTCTGCACTGCGAGTTCAACTCCACACCAAATCATTCATCTCATTCATGCCCATACATAGAAGAAACAACGTATTTGCAGTATATCACACAGAATCACAATATATCCCAACTGACACGTACAGAATGGAATTGACTATGATGAGAAAGTAGACAAAATGCATCTCCTAACCTTCTCCAAACGCTGAGTCTTGTTTTCATCATTCCTATTCCATTTCCACATTAGAATCCATTATTTGCTCTGGGCTATGACAGACATTGCAAGAACAACTCCTGCCTTACTACACTAAATCTTTGTTTTTCAGCTGAGCTCACAGCCTAGGTTGCTTGTGGAGGTTAGAGGATCAATCCTGCTGCTGCAAAGCTCATCTTCCTGGTAAAGGGCAAAGTCACTGAAATACTAGGGAATGAAAAGCTTGCTCATACAAGAGGCTCTATGGTTATCAGGAGTTGGGAAGAACATGAAGTTGATACTCTGAGTGGAAAATAATTAGAAGGAAAAAAGACAGGGAACAGACTATTACTGGCAGGGAGGGGATTTTGGCCCACAGTTTTTGATGTACATGGGACTAAGCACAGGCGGATTTCTGAAGGCACCTCTTGCTCAAAAGTGGCTTTGAATCACAAAGCTATTAGTACAGAGGATATTCTGCCTTCCAAGTACTTACTTTTATGTTATTTTATTTTTCCTGCTCTAAAATCATCCATATACAGTTAAGTCATAATCATCATCACACAATAGCAAATCTGCCAAAATATTGAATGAAAAGGCAAAAGCACCTGATTTTTGCCTTTGTATGTTTTGCAAGGGTAGAGAATCACGAAGAGTGAAAAAGTACTGGGTGACTATGGGCAGAAGTTTACAGGTTAATTTACAGAGTAAACTAAGTAGGACAATTAGTAGATTCCAGTTGTGACTGAAGATTCAACGGTTTTGTTTTCCTTCTTTTTCAGATGTCCAGAATGTGTGTATTTCTCCAGCTAACTGCAGATGCTAAGTGACATCCCAGGTTCTCCGACAAATTAATCCATTCCCCGAGTTAACAAAAGTAATTCGTAACACACTTGTACTCGAGTTCCCTACCACTATTAGCAGATTTTATCTTCAGGACAATACTATTAAGTAGCATCCCCACTTTACAGATAATGATAAAACACATGGGATGGATTAAATTACATGCTGTATGCTATGTAAAACACTTGGGACTGAATCAGTATTTAAATCCAAGTGTCCTGAGACCCAGCTTACTATAATAAAAGATGAAACTTTACTGTCTGTCTCACATTAGAGTACCTCCGTTGGTTTTACAACAGCAGAGACAGGTCTAACACACTACGCTGTTAACAATTTTCCTGACTATTAAGCTAGTACACACTCAAACAACTCTCAGACTCTTCAGAGCTGGCAACAGACGCCAGCTGTACTAGCTAATCAGCATTATTTTAGAAGGAAGAGCAATCAGAAGAACAGAAGAAGGAAGAACAGTTAGAAGAAGGCAGGAACTAGTACACTAGATCTCAAAACAGTTAATGTATTCAAATATGTAACAATTACAGGACTAAGGGGTAACAGATTTAAACTTCAACAGTGAAAGTTCAGGTTAGATATAAAGAGGTTCTTTACTGGGGGGGTGGTGAGGCACTAGAACAGATTGCCCAAAGAAGTGGTAAATGCTCCATCCCTGCAGTATTCAAGGCCGGGTTGGACAGAGCTTTGGGCAACATGGCTTAGTGTGAGGTGTCCCTGCCCATGGCAGGGAGGTTGGAATTAGGTGATCTTAAGGTCCTTTCCAACCCTAACTATTCTGTGATTCTATGAATCCTGGGGATGATATTCCTTGAGTTGTTGTCAGCATCTCAAGCTTCCCAAAATACTTATTAAAGTAGCTTCAAAATGTAAATGACCTAATAATTGTTTATAAAACTTCACATTTCTTAGGTAATTGCAGTGATAACATTGTGGAATATAGCAAATGATTTTCTTTTTTTTTTTTTTTCCTCTTTTTGAAGACTTGTATAGATTTTAGAGATCACTGTCAAGCAAGAGGAAAAACCAGCAATAAATCATCCAGCACCTACAGTAACTAGATAAGAGAGCAATCTTTGGTAGTAAAATATTTTGCCTCTCAGAAAAAGCATGAAAACAACTGTGATAATCAAAATGAAGAATGTTTTCCACATGCCAAAACAAGTTTACCACAAAGTATCATCTGAATCCAATTACTTCCCATGTCGTATAACATTGCCCAGGGCATAAGCAAGGCTCCCCTTCTGGTGCAGCCCAAGTTTTATTTCTCAGAGCACATGAATTAATATTTTTCAAACTTCTCTACTTTTCTAGTTTTTCCACAACCCCATCCCCAAAATCACAACTTCTCACAAATAGGAACATGGATCCCTATGCAGCAAAGAGAAGCTGACTGACTATAGATCTGCTCTTCTTAACAATCTCTCACAGATGTTTAAAACCAGTGCTCATATTCCCATGGCTCCACAGCCCACAGGTAGGAACCTCCCCTGTACATCTTTCCTGGAGACTTTTCAATCTTCTGTTTGGCTCCTTTTATAATTACTGGTTTACCAGATTTTCCAGATAGGTCTTAGTTTTTAACACCTTCTTCCCAACCCTCCAACAACAAGAAACCAGAAGAGCTTTAGGCATTGGTCCAAGATTTCCAGAGGCCCTACAGCCCATCCTGCATGCCAACAATCTGTATGCATACAGCAAGGCCATCTGATGCACTCAGAACGTGTGAGACTTGCTGCATAGGCAATACAGAACACATATGCACATATTTCCATCCTAAATCCTACATAATACACCCTATGAAATTTTCCCCTATTTTGTTCCTGCATGAAGTCAAATGGAGTTGTTGAAACTCTGATGGATCCCTGCATTCATTATAAATTCATTCCCTCTGATATACCTAATATTTTCCTGTGACATTTGCTTTCAAAGGCATTTTGATATCTGCTTATACCTCTCACATGTTTCCAGCTTCCATAACCATATGCTAGTCTGGAAATAGAATAAGGTGGCAGTGTGCTGCCCAAGTTTTGAGTTACAGTTTCTCTTTACCTAAATCTTGTTCAGGCTGGTAAATGCAGTTGCCACATGGCCATTTCTGACATTCCTGATGACTTACAAACTAGACAAGTAAGGAAAGGCAACTAAGCAATACAGATTTCTCAGGTTCCCAGATTTATTTTTCACACTAAATAACTCCATCCTTTTCCAGTGCAGGACAATGCTTTAGCCTTGCTTAACGGGTGGTTGAATGATCACCCTGAAGAACTCTTTTGCCAACAAAATCCACCCATCTAGAATACTATAAGCCATCCAATGCCACTAATCAAATATACCTTTTCTTTAATTAATGCAAGTCGCAAAGAGAGGTAAGATAACATGTTCTTGTTTGATAGCACTGCTAACTATACAAGCTGCAACTTGATAAAAAACAAGCCTGAATTATGCCTTGATATCATGCTACAAGTTGCCCCAGCATGAATCATAGTAAAGACTGTCACATGCCTTCTTAACCTATAATGGAGTTCTTACTAGTCCTCACCAGTTCCTTGCTAAAATATCCTTTTCTATTTTGATGTTCCCAGACTGAAAAATAAAAACCTGATTAACATCTCCTTTCAAACTGAAAGCCAGCTTACCTTTTCCTTCATTTTACCACAGCCATTTCCTTTACTTTCCTTAAAATTATAGCACTGAAGTTTTTGCCTGTAAATGAAAGGAGCACTGTACCTTGCCACTTACTTCAACCTTGTTTCTTTAGTGTTTTGAGTATAAAGGTATTTTCTTCTGTGCTGGAGACTTTCTAAAAGTTGAGTAATTTTATCAATGTGTCCATGATTGCAAGCATTTTATATTTTTGCAGTTCAGGTTACTTTGATTTGCATGTTTTACTTTGCAAAAGTATTAGGATTTGAGGAACACATGGAAACAGATTCCGCTTTTAATTTATGGTACTGAAAATGTAGACCAACTTCCACAGGCTATACTGAATTTTGTGGAATTTATATTGTGGTAACAGAATGTAGAGTGACCTTCGGTTTCTACAACACCATTTTCCTAATTTGTATTTATCTGGTAAATTAGTTGCTTGTAACTGTGGTAGCAGATTATATAGAAAATTTCATTAACAACTATGGTTTAGATTATAAATGTTCACATTTCAGGAAACTAAATGTTATTCCCCATGAAACCCTAACATGGGCTTTTTACTATCCTTTAAACATTCAGAAAGTAAAAGCTATTTCTGTTTTTCAGCAACACTATTGGCCTAACTCCTGTATCTCTTTAAAAAATTATGTTATATGTGTGATGAACAACTACTTGTTCTGCAAGGAAATAAATGAACAGTAGACTATTTCATTAGTATTAAGGGACAAATTAAATAAAGGGGAAATGTAACTGAAAAACTACCTCTAAATTAATGAAACATACTTATATATTGTTTTGCATAATACATAGTTCTTTCTAAACAGAGTGTGTTTAAGTCCAATTTTTTCCTAAAGTTAAACCCACAAAATATAACTAAGATCAATTCCAGAAAACAAGAACAAAAATCCTGAATGAGACAACAGTCAAATTCTAACTTCATTCTTTGATCCTGTATGAGAATTATTTTACATGAAAGCAAAGCTTTATTAGAAGAACAAAAACAAAATGGACACTATAGTAGACAGTGTCCAGGATATTATGAATACACTGCTAATAATTAAAATTACATATGAAGCTAAGATAAGGAAGAGAGTACTATATACAGAATATATAAAATATATTGAAAATAAAATAAAATCAAGACTAAGCCAGTAAAAACCTAAGCAAACATCTGAATTATGCAGCAACTGCTGGACAATATCCAGCGTGCTGCAGTAGAGAGCTGATGGCAATGCACTTCCAGTGAATTCAAACAAAACTATTTCTCACAATGACAAAATTGTAAGAGAATAGAATAAAGCTGGCATGATATTGCTTTTAGCCTGATTTTATTGACATTTTAAAAATATATAAAATTATACATTATATAAAAGGCATAAGCAAATAGCTATGAAAAATAAGCAGCTACACCAAATAACATGTCCTTTCCTTTTTCATAAATTGTTGTATCTAACCACCTTTTTTCTAAATTATTATTTCCAACTGAAGAACAGTTAAATGAGCATCTTATATAATTTATGAGTTATTATTAAAAGCAATGCATTAAGGCTCCTGAGATTTATGTAATATTAAGAGATGTTAAAATTCTATTTCTCGCACAGAGATTTGAGAGAGAGAGCTTTAAGAGTTGTATCCTTTGCCAAAAACATTAGCATTCAAGTTAAACTCTCACTAGCGTGCTTAGCTCATTAAGATTACCTTCTTTTAAGTGCATATAATGCTAGAAGCAAAACACAAGTCTGGACTCATAAACTGCACAAAATCACTGCTGTTATTTTGTTACCGCTTCCTCCCTTTGCCTTAAAGCTGCACATAGATCACCTCCATGTACTTTTATTCTTTTCAGTCACATGCTCTTCTAACGCTTCAGTCAGCCTACAAATCTTATCTTGCAGCTTTCCTTGTTTTCATTTCTGTAATTTTTACTTTGCTGCCCAAACCATTTTGAGTGCCCTCAGCACTCATACTGCACACCAGGTATTATATGACCCATTTGCACCCCTCCTGGGGATTCACTGGTGTAGGTCGGATACAAGAAATAAAAGCCTCAGAAATAATAAACTACTAGCAAAGCCAGATCTCCCTGGAGATCACCGTCTGAAGTCTCATAGGGACTCCTTTGCTGTGTTGTAGTGTAGACTACAGATCCCTCAAGGTAAGAATCAAGTAATTTATGACATAATTAAAAAAACAATAGCACTATACTAATTCATTCTTCAAAGAGATATGCTGAGATAATGGTACATATCAGTCACCTAAATCTGCAAACAATATACTATCTATCAAAAATATGTAACTGTCAGTTAAGGTAATTCTCCAGTACCATATACACAGGTCAGTAATCTGGTCCACTCACTCCTGTTTTACAAAATCAACAGTCAGGGCAGTTTAAGCACCCGATTTACAGATGTTTAAAGCAATACTGTTAGCATTTTCTTTGAACACTTCTAGTAACTGTTTTTACTCACTACAGGGTGCAGCTAAAAGAGACTTTAGAAGTCAGCAGCCCTGTTTACATGGTGGCAGATGAAAAGAAGGCCTTAAGAATCTGCTTCAGACAACACGGGATTGTGCCACAATCATGAAGGGGGAACACTACAAGGCTCCATCCCCAGCACCCACTGGAGAAGACATCCTAGGAAATCAAAAGCCTCAATTGAGACAGAGCGCCAGAGGGTGGGTGCTGCCACCCAGAACTCACAATTCAGTGTGACAATGGCCTTACAACAGACAACTCTCTGGTTGAGGCACTGAGTCACCAACAAAAGGAGCTGTGGCAGGAAAGGAACAGACTGCAGCATCATGAAGAAGAAAGAGGACACAAACAGCATCATCTCAGGGACCTTGCAAAGGTTTCTGGAGCATATTGGGCTAAATTTCTTTATGCAGCTATTATGTGTCATCTCCCAGATCAGTTACTCAGGAAGAACTGGTTGGGGATATGTTGGTCCACCAACTGAGATGTTAGTGTAACACACACATTTCATAACTCTTTGAACAAAGGCCCACATAGCATCTTCAAGAGCTTCTCTAACAGGAAAACACCTGCAACTGCCAAGAAAGCCACCTCTGTACACATAGGACTGATTTAACCCCATTAACAAAGGTATACCATTTCCTTTGCATTTCTCTTCAATATATAACCTAATCGTGCGGGCAGGATGGTTCCTGTGCATCTCAGCGTTTTCATTCTCTAAACAGATAGGCATTAAAGCTGACTGTGCTTATGGAACATACTAAGGTAGAAGAGCCGGGCCACCAGCATTTCCTGAACTTCCAGCTTCCTAAGTTGTCAAGAGCAAATGATCTGAAGATTGTGCACAGTGCAGGAGACAGTGTTTCTCCTTATGCAGCTACACTTCATAAAAGCATCTGGACATGAAGCACCCCAGAAGAACACCACTTAAACAGCCTTCCCTTTTGAAGGTTTACACAAGATTACAAGATTTCTAAACCCATATCAGAAAACCATATAAACCAATGCAAAGAATATTTTTATTTAAAAAACAGAATGAAAAAAAATTAAAATGTCTAACATTAACCTTAACTTATATAGAAAAATAAAAGCACAGTCCTCAAAGTTTCAATCTGGATTAATCTTTTGCGGATTGGATCACATGCCATCTGCTGCTACTTCAGGAAAAAAACCCAGCTGGTTAGTTGATCATCGTATCTACTACAAGGCTACCCCTTTTTACAAAACTTAAAGCAAAAACTCTTACAGAGGAACTTACCAATAGCCTTTGTGTAATGTCTGGCTCCAAGTAATAGCTCTGGAGCTCTGTACCAGAAAGTCACCACAACTGGATCCAAGTCTGCCAATGGCTTCAAAGGTGAGTTGAACAATCTTGCAAAACCCATATCAGCTGGGGGCAGCAGTGGGAGGAGAACATGCAAAATTTTAATACAAAGAAATCAGAATTTAACAGTATTGCCTAAAAGCAATTATGACACAAGCTCAAGAAATATTGAAGCTTACAAATCAAAGTTTCTAAGAAAGCAACAAGTTACTCATAACAATACTGGCCCAAATTTATCTAAGGTTAAATTCCATTTACTTAATTTATAAGACTATGAGGAATGATGTTGGACTTTTAAGTGTTTTCATCATGGTATTGCAAAACTTAACATAACACAGATGCCTACTGATTTAAGCAGAACTGTAACAGAAACCTGTTTAACTGGAGTCAACAACAGATCTGTAATGTACATTTTCTCTTTCATTTTTACATATGTTTACAGAATTGTGAGCCTTTGTGACTGCTAAATATTCACCCACAGTGCAAAACCAAAACAACTGCAATGTAGATTATTTTGCACTATTTTTGTAGGTGTACCTGAGATGTAATTTGGAGGAACAAACTCCAGAAGCAGGAAAAAGTTTTTAACTGTAGCCAATGAAATCAGCGAGTGGTCACTGTTGCAGAAGTGTATTTTAAATGTAAGCATTTAATTTACGTAACTCAAAAATTCCCTCTAGAAACAACCTTGTAAGTAACCTTAAGAAATGCTAGACAGGAAAATACAAATTTGGGTCTACATTCAAAGCCACACATTTTAATCCAAGTCTGAAACTTATCTTTTACACAACTTCACTTAAATCTTTGTTTCCAAAGTTATAAAATGCAAAGTATAATTTTCTTGCAGTTACAAGCATATATATCAAAAATGATTAGCTGAAATACAGAAGTCAATGAATAGAAAAGAGGCTCCAGTATGTTACTTTCTCAATGATTGCCACATGCTTTATTAAAAACTTCACATCCACATGACTACGGCTTACGATTTAATGAGGTAATTAGATTTTGGATAAAGACCATTACAATTGCAGGTGTTTCCCACCTTGACGCCGAACAGCTTTTTGCATAGCAAACCTCTGGACCTCTACAAACACATGCACTGATGTTATTTATATACAAATAATTAAGAACAAATATAATATATAAATAACAAAGTTGTATTAACTAATCACAGTAGGAGTCAAAAGAACCCTGGCTATAGCCATTGTGTTCTACGTGGTTATTACTTTCTTGTTTCCTACAGATGCTTTTATCTCATCTTTTATCTATGTTTGGAATCTCTCAAGCCTGTAACCTCAATGAATAAGACTTAAAATTGCACTAGATATTGTGCATACGTATGCTCCAAGAACAAAGAAGATTTGTTTCCATCTTACACCAAAGATGCATTTTTAAGTAATTCTTTAGCTGTGCAATTAATTTGTTTCAAAATGTTTACCTATTTTGACTCTTCCTCTTTCAGGACCTTCACCCATTACCAGAATGTTTGCTGGTTTCTGGAAAACAAAAAGCAGGATATTTAGTTGACCAGTCTTTGATGATTATCTTCAAGACTACATTTATTCTATAATGAAAACATTTCCATAAATACCCTTAGAAGTCTGAAATTACCATACCTTTATGTTTTCATGACATTTAGTTTTTATCCCTAGTTACCAATTTCACAATTAGAGAAATAGTAAAGTGCTTTGACATTTCACAGTAAGAAATACAATCTTTAACTAAGTTTGCATTCCCATTTTTACCAGAATGGTCACATTCACTGGGGAGATTTTCTTCTACAGGAAAATTTTATACCAGAATAACAGTTATGCTACACATCAGTGATCTGGCAAGAACTCCTTTTACCTGTATAACATATTTAAAATTATGCCAAATCTTGGTATTCAAATGCACAGATAAGAGTTGCTTTTGTTATCATCATATATAACTACATCTTTGGAGCTGTAGCTTGGCTTTGGTGTATGACTGATTAAAGTCACATTGGCAAAAGTACTTTTTTTCCACAAAGTAAGTTCATTTCATGCTGTGAGAATTCACTTAAAACGGAAGTATGCACAGACAGCTACAGCCACAAGCTTTTGACAGTGTAGATAGCAGCTTTAAAGTAGAACAAAACCTTCACAGGCATTTTATGCAATCTGCAGTTGTTCACAAGCAGCCTCTTGTGAACACCATGCAAAATCTGCACATGACATCACAGCAATTGTTCTGCAATTAGGACCTAGGTTCCTCCAGACATCAATAGTCATTCCTTGGAACCTTTTCCCCTATTGTGTTAACAGCTGTAAAAAAGTAAACAAGTTTGAAATTATTAAGTGATTTGAATGAAGAGATGCTTTCAAAGCAGAATTTTTGGAAGGTTCATCTGAACATTAATTACATTTAAAATCACTAATGCCTGAAGAGGTCTGCTCGAGCAGGAGTTGTTCAAGAATCTAGAAGAGATGTCCAGAAAGCCAACATCATAATCTCAATTTCTAAGTTCGTAACACTTGACATTATTCACCTGAAATAAGACACACAAACTTAATTTGGCTCAAAATTACAAATCCTTAGCATTTTTTAAAAGGAAAACCAACCAAAAAAAAAAACCTTCCCACCTCACCCCCAGTGCTAGACAGTGCTTCTTCCCTGGCTCCAGTCACAGCCTCTCTTTCCTCATCTTTGCCACTGCCTCTTTTATTCTTTTTTAATCTCAGAATAATTCTCAACACCATCCCAGTGTTTGACCACCCTCACAGTGAAAAACAATTTCTTCATACATCTGATTTACACCTATTGCCTCTCAGACTGTCACTGGATAGCACTGAAAAGAGTTCAGCTCAGTTTTCTTTACTCCTGCTTATCAAGTATGAATACACACTGGCAAGACCCTCTCTAAACCTTCTCCTCTTGAGGCTGAACAGTTTCAGCTCCCTCAGCCTCAATAAGACACTGTGAATCCATAAGTAACTTAATGGCTCAGTACATACAGTGGATACACTAGATCAGAATCTGTGGAAAGAAAGGGATTTGCCCATGAATGTATTTTTCTATCAGAATGTTTTGAAGAGATGTTGTTCCATTTTAAATTTAAATATGTAATCCACTGAGGATCAGAACCCTGCTCAGAAAGTCAGCAGAGAAGCACGCTGATTTATAAACTTATCAGATTTCATGTTAACTTTTGTGAATCTCTCCGTCTGAGAGAGCCATGGAGAAGGAAAGAGAGAGGAAACACAGAGAAGGAATAAAGTCAGAAACAACTGAAAACTTGGTCTTATTTCCAAAACAGGAAGTGCTTCTCCTGAGATACCACCACCAATGTGGAGATGACAGGCATATTATGGATGGCATCCTGATGCCTGCCCGATCCCTCACTGATCCACAGGCTGTTGTCTCAATAAGAGCTTGCACCATGGCAGCTTCCTGCAGGGTGAGAAGTCTTGGTTCAAACTTGTTCCTTAAGTCAGAAGGAGAAAACATCTGAACTCTTTATTTTCCAAGAGAGCAAATTAACCACTTGGTTATCAGCTACTAAAAAGGGAAGAACTTTTCCAAATTTCCCTTGCTAATCAGAGCTGTTCTGGTTAGGAAATCATTTTCAACTGTATGTACACTGAACCAGTTAAGAATAACACTAACTTGATAGGACCCATCCTTCTGAGATGAGACAAACATTATTCACCTCGTGTACCCATGAATTTTTACTTAATAAAAATAAATAGCTTCAGGGGAGCTTAAAACTTAGGTATTTTTTTTCTGCGTGGTTATTTTATATAATAGTAGGTTACACACTGTAAAGTAAAACTCCTCACTTCCCCCAGAGTCCTCATGATACACAAGCGATGCTAAGAGCAACCAAACCCTCATGGATCAGGAATGCTTGGCTGAACACATGGCACCAAGGCAGAGTAGCAGAACTTCAGGTGCTCAGGTATGGAGGAAAGACCTTGGGTTATTTCAGAGGGATTAATTTGGCATAAGAAATCCTCAGGGAAGTAGGTAATTAATGTTTCCATCATGAGGTAAGAGAGAGAACTGCTAAGGGGAATGCAAACAACTGCTTTTTGGAGAAGGAAGAACTCTGGATATATAGTAGTTCAAGTACCAAAACATTTTACTCTGAGATCAACACTTAAGAGTCTACTACAGAACTACAGTCTTGTATTATGTAGTTACTATACAGCTGCAAAATTCAGATTTAAAAAGTGGGAATCTGATAAATTAAAAAGCCTGCACTGCATGTATGTTCAGGCTACATGCAGGTTATAAGCACCTGCCTAGTTCCTGAAACAAATCCTACTGCTGTTCGTGTCATGAAGAAAATGGGATTTTAGGAGGAAAAAACCATGAAGGCCCAAGCAGCTAAGAGACCAAAACCTGACACATACTTAAGAGTAAATCTTATCTGTCTCTGAGAGGACAGAATTTTATTCAAGGAAGTTTGCGATGCCCTGCTTAAAATCATTAAATAACTCCTTAATAAAGGGTAAAGGTAACTTAACAAGTATTATACTTCTGAACCGGTTACATTGCAATTAATAGCCTATTTTCCTCAAACTCTCCCTTTGCTGAGAACACAAAACACCATTTGTGAAGCAAAGTGATGATGCTGCATCTTCACCTATGTAGTTACTATAGAAACAACAGAAATAGTAAGAGCTAGAAACCTCACACTTAAGATCAGCTATAAAAATGAAGAGACAAATCCCTGCTGATCAATACAGTTGAAGCTGTACTGTCTAAAGAACACTTGCAAAAAGAGCAAGGTAAATAGCAACAAACAACTGGAGCAAAAATATGAAATATCTGCAAAAAGGGATGTAATTGATAATGGTTTCTTTACAAGTAATATGCATGGATAATAGTATTTACTTTCCTATATCAGCAGGAAAGTGGGAATAAAGCAACAGATCTTGGCGGGAGAGAAATGAAAATGTTGGGCTAAGAAGCATGTTTTCACAAATAACTGTCATGAATGGGACTCATACGGACATCCACGTTATCTTAATCAATATGCTTCCTATTTAAATATTTAGGCAGTAGATTTGAAGAAATGCTGAAGGAAAAGAAACCATTTATGGTCTTAAAAGAGCATAATGGATCAAAACAGGAAAACCAGCCTAACAATAGATGGCAATACTTTAGTTTTAATGGTTATTGTTGTTATCTCCTTAAGTACAGTGGTGACACAATTCTTCAGAGATTTGGTGCAGAATTACAGTCCTGTGAGAAAACGTCCATAGGGACATACCACTTTCCATACACCATTCTTTATTGTTTATATCCAAACAAATGTGTTTCCTTTTTGGAATGTATCACTGGGCAAAGAATAATCTGAAATTAGGAGGCTTCTATTGTAAAAGAGATTGAAAGTCTTCCAGATAAAAGCTCCCACCACAATTAAAGAAACTGGCTTGTGATGAGGTCTTTTCAAGTCTCAATTATTTCAAAAAAGCAACTGTAAACAGCACAGTGTTGCTACATAAATGTACTTCTCATTTCACAAGTCAAAACAAGAGCAGTGGTGATTTTATCTTAGCTTTTAGCACACTGCTCCTCAAATGACAAAGGTCCTAAGTGAGATGACAGTGCTCTACTCCACAGACACTACTCAAACAACCACTGAGCCTTCAGGTTCAGGATTAGGAGAGAGCTGCAGATTGTTCATAGAAATTTGCAAATAAAGACTTTGTTCTTCTCACCTGCAAGGAAATGTAGGAACTTTCCTGCCTTACATCAACACTATTCAAACTGGTTTTGTAAAAAACCAGTTTTTAATAAAATTGTCTTCAGATCAGTATAGTGACACACTGGTACCAGTGCTTTTGCATAACAGATGATCTAATTTATATAAGGTTTAAAAAATAAATGGTTCTTAAAAGATTTTATTATGCACTGCAAACCTCCAAATCATTATCATTTGCATTTTAGTTACCTTACATATACTGAAATACATACAGAAAAATTGTTAGCCATACACACTGCAAACTCATATTGAGTCACTGCTCTGATTACAAATCGCTTTCAACTTGTTTTTTTCAGCTGTTATCCTTAATTTTCAAAAAATTCCACTCTATCCCATTATATTTTTTACATACCCTTGCAATCCATACAGTTTACTTTCATCGCTTCTCTACACTGTTGATATGACAGACCTTGCAAAGCAGTGTCATTAACAAAGCCCATATCATTATCATTCCATTCAAATCAGTAACGTTTCTACAGATATTATCAAATTGAGCAAGGCCAAATCTAAAGCTGCATGAACTAAAAAGGCAGCAAAATCACAAGGAATGCAAAATGCTTTGAAGTGGTATATTATTCAACTGAACTCAAAACTTGCTTATATCTAAAAAGGAGGGAAAAAATCAGAAGCAAACATACTAAGTAAATATATGACAACACAGAAAGCAAAGAGTACCACAGAAGGCCTTTATATGTAAATTAAAAATAAAATATCAGTCCAAAAGTTACTATGCAATAAAAAAAATGAAAATACAAACGAATGTGTACACATAAAATTTTACAGCTAAGTGTCACCAGACACTTAAAAAAGTTTCAAAAATATACTTGATTACCATTAGAGGAACATTAGTGACAACAAAAACAATTGAAAATGTACTCATAGCATGGAGGAAGTTAATGCATTTAAATACAGTTATTAATATGATAATAATATATATACTGTAACACTTAGTTTTAGCTCCATTCTTCTTTCTTATAATTTCACAGTGAAGCATATACAGAACTGACAGAGACATGGAAGCACGTGCCACTATTTGAGAGGGAAAAAAAAAAATCTTTTGCATAGTTCTGAGAGCTAGAAATTGGATATTCAATCATAACACATGCTGTCAGATTACTTTACAGACTTATGTATTTCATAGCTGCTGAAATGATATGGTCAAAATAGTCAATAATTCCAGATAACAAAAACTCTAATAGCAACTAGAAGTACAGAATTTACCTCAAGCTCTGAGACTGATGGTAAAAACTATCATTAGCTAGAAGTCGGAACAAACTGCACGTAAAATATCTGAAATATTTCTTTGGAATGCCTCAGATAAAGATTTTGGTTAAACACATTCCTTGCCTGTATCCGTTACATGTTGAGAGGGGAAACGTACTGTTTTCATACCAAAGAAATCTTTCATGTTTATGTATTTTTATAAAACTTTTCTCTGCACAAAAAGCAAAAGTATAAGAATGCAGAAACACTAAAACTATGTCCGTAGCGCAACCACAGATCTGCACACATTTAAAAAAGGTCCCTGAAATAAACTTGAGGTTACCTGGCCTATAACAGCAAAGATGTGACTATGCAGGCTTCATTACAGACTGATTTTAAACAGCCCATGAATCTGGATACTTACCTGTAGGATCAGACAAAATCATACAATGCTTTGGGATGGACAGGACATCTGGAGGTCATCTCATGCCAAACCTGCTCATAACAGGGCCAACTTCAAAGTTAGAGCCAACTTCGAAGCTGCATCAGGTTGCTGAGTGTCATAACCAAGGGAGCTGTAATTCTTCAAGGACGGCAGCAACTCAGCCTTCCTGGTGGGCATTTCCTGGCACTGGCTGATGAAAAATAAGTTTCCCATCACCTAATTAAAATGTCTCTTTTGAATCGCATGTTCCCCCTTCTCCTTCCTCTGCACACTTCATCTTCTCTACAGCCCCCCACAGGCAGTTAAAGTCCACTCTGGAAACACTGCTTCCTGCTGAGTGCAGTGGCAGTACAGTTTTTGTACACAAAGATATTTCTGTCACTCTGCTGTGTTTGTATTGCACCTTTGGCTGAACAGGTATGTAGCTATATGCTTAACACTGGAAACACATATCTGAGATGACAGCATCAGCCTAGAAGCACAGAGCCTACAACAAATACATTTCATCATGGGAGAGAGAGACCCTCCCACCTTCCCCCGCCTTCATGTTAACTAAATTACATATAACCACACACAGAACTGCCCAGTACATTCTATTCAAGGTGTTTTGACTTCAGTTATTCTTGTATATAACCACCCTTACAATAATGAAATCAGTGGTGAGATAGAATATTAATTTCTTTGGTTTACTTCATTTTTCATGGGTTAGATGCTCTCTTGAGAGGTAATTAAGTATATACCTCAACTGACAAATTCTTTAAATTCACTCCCCTCAATCCTACACAGGCACACCTCAGAACTGGCCAAAATATCCATGTTCCTTGTAAGAATGCTCTACTCCAAAAACAATCTGAAACAATGGTTTCTAAGGCAATTGCTAGAAAACAGATTTAATTTACAAACTCAAGGTGTTTGATTGCTGTTGAAACAGGAAAAGACTATTCACCAAACTCTGTTCTCTGGTTAATCAATGGATAAGATAGTTGTAGTAATGTCTCTGGAAAATTGACTGCAAACACAAGGGGAATATGAAATAAAAGTAATCATAAGAGGAGAATATAATTCTGGGTTACATAAAAGTTCAGAAACAAAACAATCCTTTCACATGCCATTTCTTTTACCCTACTTAAGTCTGACAGAGCATTAAATTACTGCAAGACAAATATGAAAACTTCAGACAACTTTGGATGCTGGGCATTGCTTCTATTATAACAATCTTGACAATGTCCTAGTGTACCCGAATCAATGACAATGCAGTTCAAGTGAAAAAGAAAAGAATGAAAACCCCTCAATTAGGAGAATACCAAAACATTGACACAAATTAGATTTTGTGTTGCTATGCAACATTATCCAAAGCATTCTGTTGCTACTAGTGCTGCAATAGCATACTTGAACTTCAAATGTTACATGTAGCCTTGAGAAGGACAAAGAAGGGGAAAGGCAGAAACAAAGAGAAAAATATGACCATAAATTACCAATGAAAAATAAAATGTCATAAAGCAAATGTTTAATACAGTAAATTCACATTATCCATGGGATTTTTAACACATTACAGTACACACTCCAGCAAAATACCCATGAAGCTACTCAGCAATTATCTAGGGCCTTGTCTTTAGATCCTGCCTGAGCTCTTTGGGAGCATCAAATATAGCACAGGACAGAACAGATTGCTCAACCTCTGCTACCCCATTTCTAAGCAGTGCAGATGTGCAGGCCCATCATATATGGGAACAGAACAAAGACTCACCTCAGAAATAATCTGGAAGAATGTTCTGCTTTTCAGTGTATTACAAAGAGGAAATGGATAAATAAATTTCATTCCATAAAAGTACAATCAAACTTCGTTGGGGCTTCAAGAGACATCCTGAATGCCCCCAGATACTGCAGTCAAGCCAAGTCTATGCATCTCTCCCATCGAGTACCTATTACATATTCATCATACATGGTCTTTACTCAGAATAACTACTGGAAGGCAAGTAAACTGAGAAGATATTTCCATGTGTGAAACATTACAAACACTATCACTTTCTTCACCTTTTTAAAGGAAAAAGCAAAAAGACAGTAAGTCTGAAAGAACACTAACATAAGAAAGCCTACGACTGTACTAACCTTTGGACTAGAATTTGAAAGGAGGGGGAAACAAGATGATGCAATTCTCACCTGATCCAGTCTTTGGAACTCTATTACTTTCTGTTACAGCAGCATGAAAATTAGATACTGCAATTGCTGTATCTGGTAATTCTTTCAGTTGCAGCACTAAATTCCACCACTGCCATATCCTGGTATTTGTTTTACACAATATACTGACTACTCCTCTTGGCTTAGTAAGGTTATTAACATAGGAGGATGAAGCCTCTATCCAATCAAAGGACAAATGACTGAAAATGAGACTGCTGACACCGTCATAAACCATTTTGTTAATTGCCTTTCACGAAGTATCTTTGGCAGTAAAACTCCCATACCTCCATTCCCCTGACAGTCTGGTAGAGACAAAGAATTAACAAAGCTTTTCTGACTGCAGTAAATAACATAATACCAAATGAACAGATATAAATGTAACTCATTTTCATTACACACCAGCTTCTGCTTGGATAGCTCAGATGGACTGAATTAGCTTGAAATATTGGGAGTCCTTTAATGTAAACTTCAGAGGAGGAAAAGAATAAGAAAAAAGTATCATGGTTACCTAGAGAGGTTACTTCCATGTTGAGTGGCTCTTACAAGTTCCTTTTTGTCTACAAATGGACATGGGAATAAAGCTGAAGGGACTCCGAGCTACAGAACACTTTTTTTTTTTTTTTTTTAAATTATTTTAGAGTATAAACTTTCAGCAAGACTTACAAAAGCAATAAATACATTAAGTTTTACAGGATTTTAGCAATTAAAGGTTTACGTCTAATAATATTTCATATAGTTTAATTAGCTCATGTCAGTTTACTATATACATTACCTTGTAGCATCAAGCTACATTTTTTATCCACTTTTCATATGTGCTGGTTTTCTGTCCTTACAATCTCAAGGAAAAAAGGTGAGATACTATCTCTTCTCCCCTCCTCCTTTAATGTGGAGTCTAAAGACTAAAAAATCTGACCCTACATGATGAATTTAAATGCCTGTTATACTATAGCATCAACTTTTCCTTTGTGTGGAAATAATTTAGCAATGGTGATTTACAATCTTTCTAAAGTCTTTCTCAGAGTATCTCCTTGAAGCAAGCAGTCAGTATTGGTAGGGCTAAGTTAAATTTCCCTTTTTCATCATGATTTGCCCAGTAGATCAGTTTTCACACTTCAGGAAGAAATTTTATTACTCTAATATAAGCCTTGACAGCTACAGCAATACTAATTGGGATTTAACAGTCCACTGGACTGTAAGGTCTTAAACTCACCATCCAGCTCCCATGTTCCAAACAACTTACTAATGTATCAGTTGGGGCAGCACAATCTCATGTGGCTTGCCGTGCTAAAAAGCAACTATGAACTGCAAAGCAAACAGATGGACAAAGTACCACTGCTCAGCTGACATGTTCATTACAAACAAAGATAAGCAAAACATGCTTTTTAAAAAACCATCCTAATAGAAACTCTTTCCCTAATTCACCACCACTGTGTTTGCCTCAGGCACTGGATTACATCTCTCTCCATCTCTCAGTGAGTTCATGCTGAAGCTACTCCCTCACTTTTCAGTTTTATGAGTTCTGGGGTATCCTGAGGCCCACACAGGTGCTAATTTTTAGGGAGCCAAGCACCAATGGCCAGGTTCTCTAGCAACAGTTGTATTTCAGACCCAGTCTTACAAAGTTGAAAACGGATTCTCCTAGTTTCCCTCTGGAAGTTGTCTCAGGGTGCCTCCATCTGAACAAGCAGCTACAGAGTAATTGCATTGTGCCTAGCGCATGCCACAAGTGTGGCTACAATTTCATTTTCAGTTATTTAAAAGTGGAACTGTTTCACAACAGTAACCAGAACTTACAGGAAAGCAGAACCCCCACACCATCTCAAGGGCCGTCTAGCATCACACAGCCTGCAGCTCCACAACTGCGCCCCACAAAACAGGCCTCCTGAGTATCTGGTGTGCTCTGCCCTGGCACCAACAGTTTGCTCTTGTGCTCAAGGTGTTCTGTCATGGCTGGGCTGCAATGGTTCCTTTAGATCAAAAGGCATTAATGAGATTTTATGGGGTGGTGAACCTAACAAGAGACACAGCAAAACATTTCTGGATACACTGTTATGCCAGTCTTTAGTATTAGACTTCAATATTATGATGTGAGCAAAAGATAACCAAAGTATGATGATCCTCTTCAGTCTTTTTAGGCTACTTTCATGTAGAAGAAAAAGTTAAGCCAAGGTACCTAAATGTTTACAGATAGACTTACAAGTTACAAGATTTCTACTTGTTTTCTGAAGCCTGAGATTTATACCTTACCTGCCAGTTTCAGATACTCCTACACAAAAATGAGATTGAGATATTAACCAGCACATCTGCATGTTTTTACATTATGATTTTATGTTTCTCAATACAAAGTATTTTTAATGTATGCATCCTCTATAAAATTTAGAAGAATGCTGCATTCCCTTTCTGCTTATTTTATAAGTAAATACTATGCAAATGAGCATGAATGTTCACCCAGCATTCAAATTTTTATGGTATTGCTTCTGTAGTAGAAGCTCCAATCTTTACTGCAGCAAAAGCTCAGGCTGACAATAAAGGTCTATATGGTCTACATCTGACTGAAGAATTGAAGACATAATGCTTAAATCAATGATAATTCAGAATTATCAGCACCTGAAAACAATTTGAAACCTTCTTATTAAGACAATTCTTCAGGTAAAGTAAAGGTTACTGTGCTTAAGCAGCCCCAATTTAAAATAATTTTCTAGCAGATGAGGCAGGAACAAGGATAAACAATCTCAATCCATAATGTGCTTTTGTGAACAACCATATACAACTGAAAGATACAGGTCTAGAATACTGCTACTCCAAACATGAGTGAACACCGCCTACACAACAACCCAGTTCAAGCATTTTATTGCTCATTTACACAACCCTTCTTGTACACAAAGGACACAATGGGTAGAGTACTGAATAAATGGCTCCTGCTTTGGAAAGTTCCCGTCTGAGAGATGCCAGTGCAGCAACAGGACACAGGAGTGAACACACAGCAGTATACATTGTGTAGGGAAGAAACAGCAACTGCAAAGATGAGGCTCAGGGGTTTGGTGTCAAGGATGGAGAGAACCTGGGGAATAATAAGCAGAGAGATTCTTTTGGGCAGAGACCAACCCACTGAGGGGAAAAAAAAAAAAAAAAAAAGAGAAATTAAAAAGAGGTGCAGGAGGAAGGGACAGAGAGCGAGGAAAATGTCTGCAGCCATAGGTATAGTTTATGGAGGCTGGGAAGGGTATATGAGCAATAGGGAAAGAATTGGCTTTGAGTACAGAGATTAAAAACCTGAACTTGGTTCAAGAAAAGAGAAGCTATTTAAAGTTAAGATTTAATATGCCAATTAAAAAGTTATGGAGACCACAAATTATCTTTTAAGAGTCTGAAGCATTTATCCAAGTTACTTAGCTGCTGCATGTATATAGTATAGTTCAAGACAGTTAAGTTTTCTTGTCTTGGAAAAGAGGAATATTTTCGTTTCTCAGATACCACAGTATTTACACAGCTGGATAAACACTGATTTTTCTTTTTCTTTTTTTTTTTTTTTTTGGTTAACATAAAACAGTTTCACTTTGTGGAATGGCATTTGTTATATGTGTTTTAGTGTCAACCATACAGCCTAACACATACTGGAAGCAAAGGCTGCAAGTGCTGTTAGGTACCCTGCCATCTTGGGCACAAGAAGTATTTTTCCCTACCCATAACTGCTTCTACTCTTTCCAGGTTTTCACTCAGAAAAACATCATTTCCTTATCCAGAAAAGTTTTTCTCTCTGCAGAATACTTTGCAGCCATTCATTTCAAACCAGCACCTCCAAAATTTCAAAATAAAGATTCTGCAGCCACTGCGATAAAAAAAGTATAATGGGCACAACTAAGAAAGATTCTTAACTCCACAACACCATCAATTTAGAGCTGAAAACACTGCTCTCTCCGTTCTGTCTACGAATGAAGGCAACCGGGCCAGAATAATTTACCCAAGAAACAAGTAATTTCTTCAGAAGTGTAAAAGAATTTTCCTTTTTCAGTAAGTACATTCAATACATTTATTTTACAATACTTACTGTAATGTACTGCTACAACATGGCATTTCAGATTCTGGATGTTTGGTTTTGCAGTATGTTGCTAGTATCTTCATTTTTATTTTACTAATTAATAAAAATGCATCAAAAGACAATTATGTTAACAGATGCTTTCACGAACAAATACATTAGGTATTATTACTATTACTTGTCCTCATTAATTAACTGCAAACAAAAAAGCAGTTATTGGCAGAATATAAACAGGTGGTACTTATATATTTTAGGTAGCCAACCTAAGACAAGGTGTGGGAGTCTGATCATTAACCACTTTTGAAGATTAGGCTCTTTCCAAGTGACATAAGCAACACAAAACCAAAAAAGTCATTAAGTCATCTTAGAAGAATTTAACCCAACACATTATCATTTACTTATTAACTTGTTCATGTCTCAAGTTAACTGCAACACTTTTTTAGTAGTTCTATAGGAAGTATCAAGACTCCACTTACACACTGAATTGAAGTTGCTGTACTGTATCCAATACCACGTGGAAGAGTTAATTAGTTATTGACTTGGAATGCCAACAGTTTTCAGCACCAACTATTAAAAGCTTTTTTCAATCAATTGCCAATCAATGATGATTCTGGACCAAAGTCCGTGGTTGAAGATTTTCGGACACATTACTAACTTGCCTTGCAAAATAACTGCAACTTAATTAATCATGATATGGGATCACCTATGTAGTCAGTAATAAATATGCTTCCAATAATATAAGTAACACAAACATTTCTGGAAAGTTAAATGTTTGTTGCTTTTATATTTTTGACATGTAAGGACAAAAAGTTACCTATTGTAAAAAAGAAGAAAAAAAAAAAAAAGGGGAAAAAAGAAAAAAAAAAAGCCTGTCAAAGCCAAAATGGATAAAAACCTTTTTTATTTTGTAAAGGATAATCTCCAAATCCTGTGCAAGAATTAGATACAGACTAAGGCATGTCAGAACTACAGACATGCCTTAGATTGCAGCAGCTTAAAAATACAGGAACATGATCACCCCATTCATTCTTAAAGCTACTAATGGAAGTCATAATCTAGAAGGCATAGGCAAAGAAGACTTGGTACATATAACCTGTTTTGAGAGGCAAAAGCCTTAGAAAAGCTGGTCTCAACATCTTTTCTGAGGCAGAGGCACCACAGTAGGGACCGTTGCCAACTTCAGCATCTAGAGACCCTTCAGTTTTAATGAGTCTATGAAGTTTTTAAATGAGATGGGTACTTTTAAAAAGAGCCTAAAACAAAGCAGGGTCACTCCAACTGGAATGTTTGAGCTTTCCCCCCTGCGTTGGTCAAGGTATGAAACATTGTACCTGTACCTGCCACTGCAGAGTCTGAAGTTGCAAAGACCAAAAGGAGGAGCAGTAATTAAGGTTGTGAAGATGAAGAAAGAGGAGTATTTCAGGAAAGTCAAAGCTGAGTCAAGGTTATATGAGTAATGTTAGAGGTGGGAAAAGGCAGATCAACAGATACAGGAACGTGGGCAAAGGAGCAGGAAGCTGGAAGCAAATGAAAGATTCCCATCAAGAAAGAAAACAGAGAAGAAGAGTTGTGAAAAAGGCTCTACGTGCCGAAAACAAAATCTGAAATAGTTCAAAACTAATTATAATATTTTTCCATTCAACAATTATGCCCTTTTAAAAAATTAAAAACAACCTGCATAGACATGCAGCGGCTGTGAGATACCGCCAAACTCATGAGAAACGTTCTGTGATTCACGCCAAAAACATAAGCATGTTAAAGTGCGGCAGGTCAAGCTGTCCTAATTTTTTGGGGTATTTTGTTTTGATTTGTTTTGGGTTTTTTACATTAAAGAACTCCAAACACACAGTACACTTTTGAAAGAAAGACATTGTTGTCCTTACTACAGAAAATTGGCCCCATTTTACTGGGAAAAACATCTATGATTTTAGTGCTCAAGGTTTACGATTTACCTCAGTGTTGATGATGGCAATGAGTCCTTGGACATCCTCACAAAAAATCAAGTGCTTAAAATGCAAATAAAACTCCCTGTGGGAATTTTTAGTTTCTTTCTTTTTTTTTTTTTTTTTCCCCCAAACTGCATATATAGGCTAGGCACTCAACTCCGGCTCCTCAAAGCCAGATTATGACTTATGAAAAGCCTTCTGTGCAACACAATGCCTTTGAGAAAACCCCTAGCTTTCAGAAACCACCACCAGAGCACTTTCCACACCCTATTACGCTGTCCCATGTTTTGTTTATGCTATGCCCATCAGCTGAAATTCTTCTCAATAGTTGCAATATCCATTCTGAAAATAGTCACATTACAAACTTAGGACCAGGATGAAAGTCTAGGGAAGCTTTATTAGAGGCAATAATAGCTTTAACAGATTTAACAGCTGTAATGACCCTACTGTTAAAAATCCAAAAGCTATGAACTCATTTGACAACTTTAAATCTGATTTAATAAGATGAAAAAAGATACTAACACACACCACCCCCGAATTCTGAACACAATTTTTTGTAAGACTGAAGTGGTGCTTGTATACTAAAGACTAAACTAGACTTGCACTGTAAGAGGACTGTACCCAAAAGGCTGAACTGTTCTACAAGCTCAACATATGGGTACCAGTTAGAAAAACAATCACAAAAGACAAATATACAGTCATTATTATACTGACATTTTGGTTACCAGCATTTTCATTAAATCATCCTCAGAAACAACGTAAGGCACTTAGAAATTCAGGCAGTAACTGTCCAGTTTTAATGATGGTACATTTGGTACTCTCATTAAGGAGAGAGATATCAAAGGACTACGCATTTTCTGCAGGATAAAAACATGCAGGTGAGCAGTTACTACACAGCAACTAATGCAGAGTAAATCCACACCCTAGACTGCTTTGCTGTAACTTGTTCATGTAGCCATACCCTCCATTTCAGTTTAAGTTTTTGTACTAAATTAAATTAAACCTACCTAAATACTGAAGAAGGGTTCCAAGTTGTGTGCACCAAGAAAAGCAGCTGTACAGTTTCAGACGTTACTGCCTCTAGCAGTCCACACTGTCTCTCTGCTGGAGATAATCACCCAGACAGCAGACTGTTGCAGTGAACATACTCCTCTGCTGCAGCCCTCCAGTCCACTGCAGCACCTCAGCAGGAATAAATTCCTTTGTCATGGGCAAAAGTGAGCACTAGGACCATGGCCTGGGACAGCTGCAGCGCAGGAGCACACATGCATCACTGACTGTGTGGTACCCAGCACCACCTCCAGTGCAGCAGAGCGCTGGACGGTCTGAGACAGCGCCACTTCACCCAGGCATAGCTGAATTGAGCACAATTCACTTTTCAGACCACTCAGAATAGCTGCAAAGAAGTTGAACATAATTTAGTTAATCTATTTCAACAGTTAATGCAGACTTTGCTGAGTGTTCCCATGTATACCATCCCGAAGAGAGAGATTAGCACCAAGAATTTTTCCAGTGAAGCAAAAAGTCGTAAGTGAGCAGAACTGTGGGATCAGCACTTCAGTAAACTACAGATCATAAAGGGATATATAACCCTATAGATAGGAATACAATAAGCATTGAAACTTACACACTGCAGGAGGCGAAACAGCTTGAAAATAGGATAAAACAGAAAACAGCTCAATTTGTTTAACATTTTTTTCAAACCTAACACTCCACTTGTAATATACACTCATGTATTTTTATGTCACACAGAAAAGATGGCTTTTAGGTCCCCTAAAATGTTCACTGCTACTGCAAGCCCTTCCCATCCCTCTACAGAAGCTTGCACCAAAGAACAGCAGCTCCCTACCAAAGCAAAGCAAGGAGACATGCATAGAGAAAAAAGCTTCCAAGTAAATCCTGCATCCTAGCAGACAGCGGCAGTCAACCAGCCACAGCATATGCATTTGCTGACAGTAAAATTAGTAAAAAGCTACTGCAAAATAATTAAAACTATCCAGATAACCAGAATTTCAAGCACACACAGTACCCAATACCTAGATGGATCTGCAATTCTTTTGGGTTTAATTACCAAGAATCCAAATTAATATTTACTTGACAAGCAACCTGGCTTAGGGCTGAGACTGGAATTCACATTCTGAATTTCAGGAAGCAAAACCAAAGTTAACATCCCATTCAAGAAACCTGATTTCAGATGAGCTGGCAAAGAGCTAATCATACAGCTCAACAGCCACAAAAATTACTTTGATAGCATAAGATGTCAGTATCAGCTCATTAAAATGTAACCTACTGGCATTTGCACTTAATTCACAATTCTAACAATCATCATCTACAACTGTCAGATCAAAAGTATGATATTATGTATGAAAATATGTAAGGCAAATCAAAGTAAAAATGTACAAGCACGTTCCATGGATTAAAGAAAAATGTAGAACAGAAGACATCTGCGAAAAAACCACTCTTTGGCAGCAATTACAGTGTGAAACAAAATGGCCTGAGTAGCTGAAAATCCCCCATTCCAAGGGGAATTTCAGGAATGCAAAATGTTGTCTATAGAACTACTTGGGCTCAATATTTAAGCTAGCAGAATAAGCAAGCAGAAACTTTTAATACCATCTTACTTCATTTTTATTACTATTTTAATGGGGAAGGGAGGGAGGGAGGAAGGGAGTGGCGTTTGGGTTTTTGGTCCGTGTGTCCCCCATCCCCTCCCTCCTTCTTCAACATAAAAAACAGAAATTATACAAACCCAACCAAAATTTATATTCAAAGTTTATTATAGGAGAAGGAACCAAAGCATCACAGAGGGAGACTAGCCTGAAGGTGGGAGGAAGGGGTTGTATGAGAATGCAAATACATAATCCCAAAATACAAACCTTTTTTCAGATGGCATCAGCTTACTTAAATAGAATAAAAGAATTTCCACACTGTTTTTTACTACTTTACAAAGCAGCACAGGAAAGTTACTGAACTGCTGGGCAAATGCTTCTACACACCACTGAAAGGAAAACAGAAGGTAATAGCAAGTTGTGCTCTAACACCACTAAGGTGCTGAACAAAGTGGAATGGACGTCTGCCAAAATGACCGCCATGTATTCACATGGGCTTTAGCTTCCAGAGGGCAGAAGAACAACAGAGATGAGAAAGAACAGTTAGAGAAATTCTGTTAGTACAGGGGTTTAGTATACAGAGAACTGCACGCATTTAAGACTGACACTGTGGACAGAGCCTTGGGTGACATGGTTTAGCGTGAGGTGTCCCTGTGGACAGAGCCTTGGGTGACATGGTTTAGTGTGAGGTGTCCCTGCCCATGGCAGGGGGTTGAAATCAGATGATCTTAAGGTCCTTTCCAATCCTAACTATTCTATGATTCTATGACTACTTGCACTACGACAAGCCTTTCTTGTCTGGAAATGTTCGCAGCTTCACTGTTAATAGGTGAAACAAAATTACAAATACTTTTACCAGCTGTCTAGGTGTGCTGTTCCTGTATTCATTAAAATGCCTTGAAAATTTATTTCCAAGCTGTTTTACATAAAACTCAGGAAAATACAACTAAAAAACTACTATAACCATCAATAAAGATAAATCTGAAGACCTAATGCCCAGTTCCCGAGAGGACCACTTCACAGACTGCATAAGGATTTCCTTCATTTTCTTTAACTGACATAACTGTGGTATTTGGTATCACAGCTACAGTAAGGCCAGTAGTTTTTGAAACATTTGCCAGAAAGAAGAAAGAATGGAGGTTAGAGAAGACAGAGACCCTGAAATAAGCCATCGGTGAAATAACAGCTGATGAGTCATTTTCTGCAGCAGAGCCAGTTCCTTTAACGAGGTTGTCACATATCAGAACTGAAGAGTAAACTAACATCCTTTGCTAGTCACTGCAGCTTCCTCGATCACTGATCAAAGATGCTTAATTTAAATGCAAGACAATCTGCAATGTTATTGCAACATCTTAGTAGAGCGGTAATAATTATTGTATGCTTGCAAATGAAGAGAAATGCACAACAAAAACTACAAGATGGCAAGGAACACGAGGAACAAATGCAGTGTTTTCATTTTTCTTGATCATATGTTGTTACATTAGCTGTCTTCATTGATTTTAACATACTACCTTTAAGCTTCATTAATTTCTATTACCGCAATATGAGCATGTCAACAACATGACGCCAACCCTTGTTGCCTTATTCAGAAGGAGCAATAAGTCCAAACAGAAATAATCTGACAGACATGGCCAATCTTATAGCCAATCCCATCATCCCAAGAGTACCTTCTCCAACAGAAGTGACAAGTCTTTTACAAAAGAAAAAATTCCAGAAGTTTCTTCTGAACCTTGCATTTTTTCAATTAAAGTGCAAAGACTATGGTTGCTCACTCCAAATGGTCAGCTGCACCAATAAGCCATAATATATTATGTATTACTAGAAACCTTCATACAGCAGATGGTATCTGAATTGAGGCTATTAGGAAAGATGACATTTTCCTTCTGTTTTTTTCTGTTGGGGAAAAAACCAAACAAAACTCCCTCAATAAATTCTAGTATTACTTCAATACTTTTGCTTCCATCTCACCCTTTTTCTACCTCAGGAAGAAAGATATGAACCTCACAGGAGCCATATGTCATCTGTTGACTTCAGCAGTAAAACACAGCCAAAAGAACATTAAATCAGTCCCTTTGTTTCTTCTGACTCATCTGAATTTATATACAGTCAGGGTTTTATGGGCATAAGCTTGTTCATAAGCTTGTTTCAGATCCTGAGGTAAAACATTTTTTCTTCAACTGTAATTATTTTTATTAGTAAAATTAATCTACAAACATTTTCTTAATACTCTTGCCACAAACCAAAAGGTATGCATTAGTCAGTCTCAGAAAAATTGCTGTTTCCATGTACTCAGAAGAGGTAATACTCTGAATATGTTTTCATACACCTTTCTAAATCATATTGTTGGAAAAAGCGAAGTTTTATGCGAAGTTTTTATGTTAGAACTAGTTAGGTAGAAGAATAGAAAATGATTGCAAGTTAGTAGAGGGCCTTTGTATGTATGTTGAAATGTTGTAACT